>JBBPMU010000085.1:0-70010 GCA_038090475.1 Wakefieldia striispora | reverse complement strand
AAAGGAGGTAAGTTGAGCAACCTTCTTCAGGAGCAAAGACTTTGCAGGCAGAAATGTGTAGAATTAGCTGAAGAGCTATCTACTACAAGTTGACCCTTTATTTACTAGAGGGGTTACCATAAAGGGATGACACATAAAAGGAAATCAACAAGACACGTCACATCACATGTACATATCATAAAAGGGAATCAACGAACAACATATAAAAGGAAACATATGCATATAAGGAAATATGGAGTCCCATGTCCAAAAGGAGAAGCAGGGTTCTGCTAAGCATAAAAGGAAATGAGAATAAATGGGACCTCCCGGTAGAAGCGAGTTAGAAGTCTGGGGGCATCTGTAAACATGGGAAACAGTGGGTTCCTGTTCAAAGTCTGAAGAATGACCTAGAAGTCATGGATTATTGGATTGTATTGACCCACATCAATGATCTCCCAAGTGAAGTCTCTACATGCTGTGGAAGAAATGTCAAACCAGGTGTGATTGTAATGATGAGTAGGAAGGAAAAACGTATCCATGTCCATGTTGTCTTCACCAGAGAGTTGTCTCCAAATGATTTCAACATCACATTCCCAGGTATCCTTGAAATCCATAACATAGACTGGGTTAAGGGTTTGAGGGTCTAGGCTGTGTCTAGATCTAGAGGTCTGGTCGCAAGTATAAGGGAGATAAGGGCTAATTATGCAAACAGAGATGTTAGGCTTGTAGAGGGCTCAAATGATTAGGGAAAAATAAGGAAAAATAGAGGGAATATATCATGATTGTAACAGAATGTTGATGGAACAAAGAACAAGGCTGGAGAAATAAGACACAAGGTATTCATCACCCTGTGATACACTGACACCAAACACCAGCAGGAACTTATGGTCATCAACTGCAGATCCCAGAATGTGATTCTAGGGATGCCCTGGTTGGTGAAGGTTAACCAAAGGATTGACTGGGTAAACTGAACTATTGAATTCGCTGATGGACAGAAGGTCTCCTGTCATGATGACCCTGTGTGGGAAGCACAGGCCTATTTGATACAATTTATTGGCAAGAACCCTGATCAATTTTCAAATGCCAACTACAATGCACAGTAGCAAGCCATCAAAGCATGAATACAGAAGAAACTCAAGGAAGCCAGAATGCTACCTCAAGTCATATGAAAGGTAACCCTCTCTATGATGATTGCCACCCAAAACAAGAAACAGGAAGCCTCCCTCCCTGACATGTTTGCCAAATTCAAGAAGGTATTTGAAGAACCCGAAGATGGCTTCTTACCACCATCCCACAGCTTCAACCATGCCATTGACCTCAAAGACTTGTTCTCTCCTTGAAAAGCCAAACCTTACTCCCTCAATCCCAAAGAAACCAAGGCATGTCAAGACTTTGTAAAGGAACATCTTGAAAAAGGGACCATCCACCCTTCAAAGTCTCCACAAGCCACCCCCTTCTTTTTCATTACCAAGAAGGATGGAAAACTTTGCCCCTGCCAGGACTATTGATACCTTAACAAGCACATGGTCAAGAATGCCTATCCTCTCCCTCTGATTCCTGACCTCATGGACAAACTCTGTGGATTGAATATCTTTACCAAGATGGATGTTCGATGGGGTTCAACAACATCCGCATCAAAGACAGAGACCAATAGAAGGCAGCCTTCATCACCCCTTTTGGACTTTACAAACTGGTGATCATGTTCTTCAGAATGTGCAACAGACCCCTGACCTTCCAGGCATTTATGGACCACTACTTTGGTGACATGATGGCTGAAGGCTGGCTTATCATCTATATGGATGACCTCATGATCCACACCAAAGACAATCAACCACTACATGATGAACACACCCTACATGTCCTTGAATGAATGGCTGAACTCAAACTTCATCTGAAACTGGAAAAATGCTCTTTTTCTCAGAAATCAATTGATTTCCTCAGTATGATCATCGCTGAAGGAGAAATTCAGATGGACCCCACTAAGCTCTCTGCCATCAAGTCCTGGGTACCCCCTACCTCCATAAAGGGTGTCTGTTCCTTCCTCATGTTCTGCAACTTCTACCAAAAATTTATTGCAAATTTCTCAGCCATTGCAGTCCTCATCACACTCACCAAGAAATTGTCTATCTGGGAATGGAAAGAAGACCAACAGTGTTGAGAGAGGAGATCTCGATCAAGATCTCATACCAGATCTATGATGTTTCATCTTTCAGACTTCATCATTTATATGTCATATGTATGATCTAGATCATTCTAGACTCAGATCTAGATTGATACTGGTTCTAGAGTGGGTTCTAGAACTGAGGTGAGTCACTATCATATTATTCATTTCAGATGATAGTGAGATAAGAGTCCTTTATGCTATTGGATGATAAGGATATGTATTACACATGTGATATGATACAACCGTATCTTTAGTCATTTCTCATGACTCATTCTTATCTCTTATTGTTCTTATCTCTCCATTCTTATTGGTAGATAAGAAGCTCACATATGTATATAAAAGGGGACACATATGTTGAATCCCCTCAACCAGTCAATTGACATTCACATCCTCAGTTCACTCCATTTGCTTTCACCTCAGCCATATTCCTTGATCTAGAACAGTGAGTTATTCTCCTCACATGTTCACCATAACCTCTACCCTTGACTTTGCCTGGACTTTCCACCAGAGCATCACAGTCAAACCCCGTATTCTTGGTATGAGAGATCAGAGAGAAAGCCTTGCCTATCTCTTTAAACAGAAGTCCTTTGATACCCTCAAACAAGCCTTCCAAGCCCTCCTGGTCCTTAGCATGCCTGACCCCTAGAAACCTTTCATAGTCATGACCAATGCCTCACTCACCAGTGCTGGTGCCATCCTTATGCAAAAGGACTCAAATGGTGACTTACTACTTCTCAGCCATGTTTTCCCCAACAGAACAGAACTACAATATTTACAATCAAGAGCTACTCACCATAATCAAGGCCCTCAAAGAATGGCAACAATACCTGAGCAGTACCCCTCACCCAGTTATGGTGATCACAGACCACAAGAACCTTGCCTACTTCAAGGAACCCCAGAAACTTACCTGCTGACACACCCATTGGATGCTATTCCTTCAGGACTTCGACATCCAATACAATACCTGTTATGGATTTCAAGGATACTTGGGAACGCAACATCAAAATCATTTGGAGACAACTCTCTGGTGAAGACAATACAGACATGGATACGTTTTTCCTTCCTACTCATTCATATGATTGCTATTGGTTTGACGTTTCTTCCACGGTGTATAGAGACCTCACTTGGGAGATCATCGATAGTGGTCAATACGACCCACTTTTCTATGACTTCTAGGTTTATCTTCAGACTTCGCACGGGAACACCGCCGTTTCCCACGTTTATGGATGCCCCCAGACTTCTGACTCGTTTCTACCGGGAAGTCCCATTTATCTCTTTCCTTTTATACTTAGCTGCTCTCTGCTTCTCCTTTTTGACACGGGACTCCGATTCCTTTCTTGGACACAGAACTCTGCATTTCCTTTTACGTGTATGTTTCCTTTTACACGTTGTTTGTTGATTCCCTTTTACGATACACACGATGTGACACGTCTTGTTGATTTCCTTTTATGTGTCACCCCTTTATGGTAACCCCCCTAGTATATAAAGGGTCGACTTGTAGTAGATAGCTCCTCAGCTAATTCTACACATTTCTGCCTGCAAAGTCTTTGCTCCTGAAGAAGGTTGCTTGACTTACCTCCTGCACTAAGCCCTTCCAGTCTTCTGTCTCTTGTTACTCACTGGGGCTTCTCTCTCACAAGCGATAGCCATATACTCTGCTCCTAGTCATCGCTGACACTACGAGTACGAAATGATCTCAAGTGAAGTCTTTGTTCTGCACCCGCGTAACAATACCTGCCCAGGATCCCATATGGGACCTGCAGATGCCCTCTCCAGAAAAGACATTGTTGACACCTCAGAGGACAACCTGTTACAGATTTTGAGGATACCTGGGAATGCGACGTCGAAATCATTTGGAGACAACTCTCTGGTGAAGATGACACGGACATAGATATGTTTTTCCTTCCTACTCATTCCTATGATCACTATTGGTTTGACATTTCTTCCACGGCGTATAGAGACCTCACTTGGGAGATCATTGATAGTGGTCAATATGACCCTATTATCCATGACTTCTAAGCTATCATTCAGACTTCGCATGGGAACACCACCATTTCCCACGTTTACGGATGCCCCTGGACTTCTGCATCACTTCTACCAGGAAGTCCCATTTATCTCTTTTCCTTTTATACTTAGCGGAACACCATTCCTCCTTTTGGACATGGGACTCCGATTCCTTTCCTGGACACAGAACTCCATATTTCCTTTTATGCATACATTTCTTTTTACGTGTCGTTTGTTGATTCCCTTTCAACGATACATGCAACATGATGCATCCTGTTGATTTCCTTTTATGCATCATCCTTTTATGGTAACCCCCCTAGTATATAAAGGGTCGACTTGTAGTAGATAGCTCTTCAGCTAATTCTACACATTTCTGCCTGCAAAGTCTTTGCTCCTGAAGAAGGTCGCTCGACTTACCTCCTGTGCTAAGCCCTTCCAGTCTTCTGTCTCTTGTAACTCACTGGGGCTTCTCTCTCATGAGCAATAGCCACATACTCTGCTCCTAGTCATCGCTGACACTATGAGTATGAAAGGATCTCAAGTGAAGTCTCTGTTCCACACCCGTGTAACACAACCAGGACATTGTCCTCATATCTGCTGACCACTTCATTTGTGCCATAGACGTTGACCTTGCCAACCAGATAGCCAACTCTTCCACCACCAACCCCCTAGTCACCAAAGCCCTCACTGCCACTCAACAGGTTTCTTCTCTCTTTCCCCATACTGCCCTGATGGATTGGGAATTCCATGATGGAAACCTCTTCTTTCAAGGTCACCTCTATATGTATCTCCAACACTGCTTGCCATGATCTTGTGGTGTCCATCCATGATTCCCCCACCACTGGCCACCCTGGTTATTTCTGTCTCCTTCATCTTCTCCACCATGACTATTGGTGGCCTGGAATGGCTACTTTCACACACAAATTCATTGCTGGCTGCACTACCTGCCAAGCCAATAAGGTCCTCACCCATCCCACCAGCCCCCCACTTTCTCCAATTTCCTCTGCCACCACCCACCCCTTCCAACAAATTTCTATGGACCTTATCACCGATCTTCCTCTTTCCACTGGCAATGACTTGATTATGGTCATGGTTGACTATGGACTTACTAAGGGGGTAATTTACATCCCTTGCTCAAAAACAATCTCTGCTGAAGGAGTGGCTTCCCTGTTTTTTGCTCATGTTTTCCCCTGATTTGGCCTCCATGACAAATTGATCTCCGACCATAGCCCCCAGTTCACCTCCACATTCACTAAAGAATTGGCATGGCTTCTTGAATATGACCTCACCCTCTCTAAAGCTTATCATCCACAAATGGATGGTGAGACCAAATGTGTCAACCAAGAACTCAAAACCTACCTCCACATCTTCTATGATGGGAAACCCACCACTTGGGCTTCTCTCCTCCCTATGACCAAATTCACACACAACTCCAACACACAATCTGTCATCAGTCAATTGCCATTCTCCCTCATGTACAGATATGAACCCTGCAGCTACCCCCCCTTGATGAAAACCACCTTTGTACCAGCTAGGGATGAGCATGGGTATACCCATGGGTATCTCCACACCAACCTACACCCACACCCACCCAAATACCCACACCCACAGCATGGGTATGGGTTTGTCTGTGGGTATCAATAATTGATACCCATACCCACACCCATAGTGGGTATACCCATGGGTACCCATGGGATGAGTCATACAAATTGAGTGGAAACTGCAAAGTTAAATTTAGAGTATTACACTAGTGTACACTATAAGGTAATCTTATCCCAGTTGTCCTCCAATCCCTGCTCCTCATCTAGATTTAGAAGCTCAGCTACTACCTTTAGATCATTTGATTTCATAAGGTTTAACAAGCTCCATGAGCCAAGACACAACACAGCACATGTTAACTGAGTAGATAACTAGAACAGACATGAGAAAGGATCAAACAGCCATGGCTGAAGAGTTGTTCAACATCAATTGACATTGCTAGACATGATTAGCATCAGTAGTAAACCTTTGAAAATTTGGAATGGGCTTTGCAGTGTCAAGATGGGCAGACCTGTGTGGTGGCCACTGCTGTCAAACAATGTAACAAACAATAAGCCACATGATCCCCTAACCCACCATGTGGGTATGGGTATGGGTGTGGGTATCATCAACACTGACCCACACCCACACCCACCACATACCCATACCTACAACCCATGTGGGTTACCCATACCCATGCTCATCCCTAGTCTGGACTAGTTCTAGCCAGTTGGGAACCTTACTAGAGAAGCTAGAGGGTCTGTCTAGCCTGTCCAGTCTGTCCCAGTCTGTTCTAGTCTAGCCAATGCTGTCTAGCTAAGGGTGGGTTTGCTGATGCTAAGTTTATTGGAGTGTCAAGGATGTATGGATTCCAAGTTACAGGAAAAGATGGCAAACAGTGTTACATACAGTATGATCTATGTCAGTGATGACCTGAAACAGATTCAAACAGACTGTGGTGTTTGGGTACCACCATCATATGAAAAGTGTCAAACTGGGTGTATAATCTATATAAACAGTATACAAACCCATACAAACATATATAAACCCATTATCATGAAAAGTGCAAATATACTATACATATACCCTTATATGGTGTCTAAGTTGTAAAATTTGTGTAACACAAAAATAGTCCACAAGGGTTGGTTGATTGCACATTATTTTACTGATGCCCTGTAGTAAGTTCATATGGGTTTATATATGTTTGTATGGGCTTATATATTGTTTATATAGATTTGTACACCACCACCACATGTATTGGGCTGGGAGATATTTCCACTGTTTTTGTTATAAAACCCATATTTTATCCTGGAAAGACGCTCTTCTTTATTGACACCTTTTTAAAACTTTTACTTAGGACTCCCTTTCTTGCGGCAATCCGACTGAAGAAAGCCGTTTACATGTAATTCTCAGATCACGTGACTTGACGTCATGCGATGTTTCACTATTGGTACGCTCTTGTGACAGTATAATTTCTTTCCGTCACATGACCTGTTGCATGTGACCACCATCGCGGCATTTGCTGATTGACCGTCGGTTGAGACCTTCAGACTTATTCCCGGCGGCCCTCTCCTTGGGAATACCCCTTTTTTCTTCATTCAGACTTATTGTGACTTCACACGAGATTCGGAGATCTCTTATCTCCATGGACACATTTCTATTTCTTCTCTTCTCTTTGATCCCTGTCCAGCGAATGGCGGATGACCCTCAGATAGGATACTGGTCTGTTGATACGGCTGATGGTACGATCTCATTTCTTCTTATTCTCATTGGACACTTAGGATATGCATGGCATGGTCCGTGCACGAACATGTATAGTATTTAAGTAGTCGAAGCTTTGACTGGTAACCCCAGTCTTAGCTATTTGGAATTTACTCCCCAGGGTATTTTCTTTTAGGCGAGACCCCTTAGGATCTTCTGAGGGAACACTGGGAAAACCTTCTTACTCATTTACGCTCCTAGCCAGAGGATAAACAGGCACTCTCTCTCTTTCTCCTTCTTGACAATACCGGTGGGACCGAAGACTTTGCCTTTGAGGTTTCGGGTTCAACCTTCGACTTTTCGTCTTGTTTCAGTTTTGACTCGGACACTTTTTGTGATGCATGTGAACTCACTACCATCAGTGAAATAATGCACAAACAACCAACCCTTGTGAACTATTTTTATGTTATATGAATTTTACAGCTTAGACTCCATACAAGAGGTATATAGTATATTTGTACTTTTTGTGATGTCAGTGGCTTCACCACAAGCAATCATGACTGGTGGTTTTGATCCTCTCAACTTGAAGCTTGGGCACAGCCTGAGTTACAGGAAGACATATTAACCAGCATATCATAATTAAATGTGTCATTCATCACAGGACTCACAGCATGTCCCTGTGGTCACCATCGATCACTTAGACAATGTTGAATAAGCATTCAAATATATAACAGTGCCAAGACCTGCTTCTCAAGCTTGACAATCGGTGGCCTAGTATGACATGCCAATTCAGGGTACCTGAGACCGTCTACCAGGCAGTTGATGCTGATCTGATCTTGCCAGCGAGGCTGAGTGAAAATTCAAAGTGTGGCTGCTCCAAAGTATATGCACATGCTTGAAACTTTTCATTCAAGTTTATTGCAGGATGAAGTGTGCTAGGCTGCAGGCAACAACTTGGACTATTATTTTTATCCTCTAGATACAGGTTGACATTATACAGTATATTTCATTGCGATGGTCGGTGCATGACTCAGCCTGAGATGTGTAATCTATATTAGTTATTTCCTTTGGTGTGAGCCACAGGGGTGGTGTTGGAACCTGTATTGTCTGCACTGGCTGGATTGCTAGATGGTGGTGATGGTGACTGAGGGTTGAGTGGCTTCGTGCCTGTAGCAATGGGGTCACTTCTATCCTTACCCTTGTATTTATCACCAGAACTAGGGCCCAAACCCAAGGCTGAGTAGCAGGCATAGTAGGGACCTGCCACTTCATGATATCGGCTGTGGCTTTCTGCTTTCCCATTTCCAATTCCAAGTCTTGACAATGCAATGCACCCTTTTCATGGTTTGCTTGTGAATCTAAGAACGTTCAACATGATCATCACTGCAGGATTGGTGGATAACTCATTGGTGCCTTTGATATCTATAGCCTTGCTGTACCAGGAGATGGCTGCTGAAGTCTACCTCCTTCCCAATTGATAATTTCTGGCTTCCATCTGGCTGGGGTCTCTGCAAGACAGTTTCAAGCACGATCAACCTCGGAATCTGAGTTGCCGGCCAGTTAAATGAATGAGCTTCTCTCCTTTCAGAATCATCGTCAGCTGAATTCGAATCTGAATCAGTAGAAACTCACCATGACGTTCTCCAACAGGTTAATCGTAGCATCCGACCGGCTTCCAGCGTGCTCTTCCATTATCTGTTTAACTTCTTATGATGTATGCTGAAGGACTTGGTTAGCATAACCAATACTGGCAAAGTGTGAAGTATACATGGTTTAGATAGAAAGCTCAGAGATTCGGTTTTGCGCCCCCATTTCAAGTCGTTCGGCATCCTGGGAAAATCCAAGGAGATGATCGCTGAGTGTGATTCTGACATCGTCGAGTGAGCAGATGAAGTCCGTCCTGCTACTCAGAACGCCGGAAGAGAATGGACCTGATCGGTACGAGATCACTTTTGAGGCGGCGGGGTATGTCCCGCTGTCCGTGCCCGCACTCGAGACGACCCTCGTCAATGTCGACACGCTCGCGAACAAGATCGTTTGTGGGCCTGGCGCCCTGGATATTTCCGTGGTGATTCTGACAAGCAAGCGAGCTGTCGAAGCGTGGCACAAAGCCCTCCAGGCGATTCCGGCAGCGGCAGACACGACACAAGGTGCGTGTGCCATGCGACCTCGACGGGTTCCTCATGCATCGTGAATCAGCGGACTGGCGGACGATCACGTTTTATGTCGTCGGACATGCAACGGCGAGGGCCGCCTCCAAGATACATGCCGCGTTTCTGACGATGGCTCATCTCGCTCCTGCGGAGGGGCTCGTTCGTGGTGGTGCGGAAGCGGGTACGGCGGAGCAACTGGCAGAATTTATCTCGGCAGAGGGTGTCGGTGGGAACGGACGGCGGATGCTCTATCTAACGGGGGACAAGAATCGAGAGACGCTGCCAGAGATGCTCTCAGCTGGCGGTGTTGCGCTGGACACGCTCGAGGTGTACCGCACGACAGGGTCGTCTACGTTTCGGGATGACTTGGGAGCCGCGCTGGAGAGGGTCCCAGTAGCGGGCGAGTGTACAACACACGCACTCATGCTCAGGTCTGATTCACTGACAGATCCAACGTGGGTGGTGTATTTCGCACCATCGGCGGCGACGTTTGTCACACCGTTTTTACGCGAGGTGTTTTCCCTTGAGGCGGAGAAGCTCAAAGTGGCAACGATTGGTGGTACGACGGCGGCACTGTTGTCGGACACGCTGAAGGTGCGGGTGGACGTAGTTGCGCCCAAGCCGACGCCAGACGCGCTGTGCAGTGCCATCGTTGGATTCGACGAGTCGCTTGAATTTAAGGACGTACGATGAATGGAATGAGTTACGTTAGGTTCAATGGCATCCCGTTAGAACATTACCCTCGCTTGGTTTTTTGACGTTCACAAGTCCAACTACAACACGCTCTTTTTCTTTCTTTCTTTCTGGGTTAATCACTGGCAGTAGTATCATGAGCACTCCTCTCAAGAGGCAGGAATACAGTGCCGTTGCGTCCACGTCCAACGCTAATCTCGCTGTCCCCCCAAGTCCACGGTCACCCTCCAGTGCGAGCAACTATACGGAGCGGGCCTCCCCAGGGTCGCCCATCTCGTCCAGGTCTCCAAGTCCGTCGCCCTACTTCGTGAGTGCAATGTTGCGACCGTGGGTTGTCATGTGCTGACGCGTGTCTAGAACTCATTGTCTGACAAGGTGGGCCAGGATGCGTCGGCGATGGGGGCGGTACTGACGAAAGGCCAAACAGTACTCGCTCAATCCAAATCCTGCAGAGTGGGGTGCGACGGCGTTGACGATGGGGACGCCAGAGCCGGACGATTACCTACACACTCCAGATCCGAAGCGCGACTTGAAGAGCGACAAGGGCGGGACCATCTGCACCGCACGTGGACTTGCCAACCTTGGCTGCCTTTTTATCCTTGCTGCTGGTTGCATTGCCCTTTTGTGAGTCCCGTTTCTTCTTCTCTTGCTGGGACTGTGTTATGACACTGTTTGCAGTATAGGTTTGCCGATAACGCGGCCGTGACTTCGCCTCGCTTACCAATTCACAGGTTTTCCTCTCGCAAGTCATCTCTTATCCCACAAGCAAACGACTCAAGGGGGTTTCAATCTCGGCGGCACTAATGCAACCGGCCAACTTCCTGTCATGCCCGGGAACCGTGGCCTCATCGATATCGACACTCCGAAAGACGCGTATACTAAACAGTCGTCCATGTCTAATGACGTGTTGGAGCTCGTATTCTCTGATGAGTTCAATGTCGAGGGTCGCTCGTTTTATGCGGGGGACGATCCGTATTGGGAAGCGCCAAACTTGCATTACTGGGGGACGGTGAGTGAGTAACGGGTGGTCTCATGAGTGGACTGATGGTGCGCGACAGAACGACTTGGAGTGGTACGATCCCGACGCAGTGACGACCAAAAATGGGGCATTGGCCATTACCTTGAGCAAGCGAGATCCGGCGGGCAACCACAACTTGACGTATCGCTCCGGCATGGTGGGTCATTGGTTTGTTGTGATCTTGCTTTGTTTGTACTGATCGGCTGTGTGTTGTAGATTCAGTCATGGTAAGTACTGTAACTTCGGCCTGGTTAGGAACAACAAGTTTGAACGGCGCGATGATAGGAACAAATTTTGTTTCACAGGTGGATTGATCGAGAGTACGTATACTCGTTTCAGTGGGTTTCTTTCTCTCTGACGCGTCGCTAGCCTCTGTCATCCTACCCGGTTCGAGCAATGTCCAGTGCGTGCATCGTGCCTTTTTTATGACTGTGTATTCACCGATATGGTCAGTGGTCTGTGGCCCGCAGTGTGAGTATTCAGTCCGTGTGATGGAATTTTGTCTGACGTAGTCGCCAAAGCTGGACGATGGGAAATCTAGGACGTGCTGGGTTTGGTGCGAGTTTGGAAGGTCTAGTGGGTGGTCCTTCCGAGTCAGGATATCTAATGTCTCATCACATTCATCTAAGTGGCCATACTCGTATGACAGCTGCGATGTGGGCACATTGCCGAACCAGACATACCCTGGTCAGAAGTCGCCTCTCGCGGCTACTGTAAACGGGGATTCTTTGTATGGTGGCGTCTTGGTATATCATCTGTTTCCTGGCTTGTCACCTTTGTCTAACCTTTGTCATGTAGTCTTACCTTCAAGGCCAGCGTTTGTCCGCATGCACCTGTCCCGGTGAATCCCATCCGGGTCCTGTCCGCAAGGATGGTACCTATGTCGGTCGCTCGGCACCTGAAATTGACATTTTCGAAGCGACTGTGGATGGTGGTATCGGCAAGGTCTCCCGCATGTCCTTGTGGGTTTGATCGTTCCTCTGACTGTGCGTTGCTTGAAGGTGTCTCAATCTGCGCAATGGGCACCGTTCAATGTACGGCCCGCGTCGTATTTTCTCTTGGTCCATCACTGATAAGGCGATGCGTGACACAGGCCGCATATCAATTCTCTAACACATCGAATAACTATGCCATCTACGACCCAGCCATCACGACGCTCAATCCCTACATTGGCGGTGCGTCTAGGATACAACGGTCAACACTGTGCTGACTCGGGGCAGGGGCATATCAACAAACCACGAGTGGCTTGAGCGTCACTGATCAAGATTGTTACGAGTTGGATAAAGGGTGTTACAGCGTGTACGGATTCGAATACGTCCCTGGATTCGACAATGCGTACATTACATGGATAAGCAACGACAAACGTGTCTGGACGGTGATGGCCGGTGGACTGGGGCCAGATCCACTCACGGAAATTAGTGCACGGCCTATCCCTCAAGAGCCAATGGTAATGTGTTTATGGCCGCGTTGACGCACATCGACATTGACGGTTTCCCGACTAGTACATCATCGCCAATCTGGGGTTCTCAGTCAACTTTGGCGGGATCGACTTTACCAACATTCAGCTGCCTGCGACGATGATGATCGACTACATCCGTGTGTACCAGCCTTCGAACGCGAAAAATATCGGATGTGACCCACCAGATTTTCCCACTTCTGCTTACATCAATGCGTGCGTTTCGTTTTTCCCCCCGTGGATATGGTAGTAGATTGACGCGGTGGTGATAGGTACAAGGAAGCATACACCAATTTCAACCTAACTGGCTGGGGATCCCCTCAATATAATCAGACAGTACCCAAGAACAGGTTGAATGGCGGATGCTAACTGACCCATCACGACGAGATTATGACCTTTTCTAGATTTGTCTTCGAGATTGCACGTACCATGATTCCACCACGACACGGTTAGGCTCCAGCAGGGGTTAATATTCCTCACGTGATCTGTCGCGTTGGGCGTGTCAGCCGCTGGAGGCGCGTCGAGGCGTTATTAGGATCCAGGTTAGCGTAGAATCTTGTCTAATCGTTCGTACTGTACACAACCTACATATTCATTCCACTCTTTTTTTCCGACATTCCACGCAAAAACGGTGCTATGCCTGCCAGTCTACGAGCCCATGTGTCGCGCGTGACGTCCTCGTCGAGACCATACGACCGCCGCTCGCCAACGGCCAGTCCGTTGCAGTCTGAGAGCCCGTTGGTCTCTCCTCAAAGCCTGCCACCCACATCGCCGATCCAAGAAGATCCAGAGATCCCACCAGACCAGCCTGGTTTGCCCACCTACGCCGAATACAAGCGGATCGAAACCGCGTACCTACACAGTCTCAGCCCGCGCAAGCGCGACAAGGCGCTCATCACGCAGGCCATGTTTGACAAGATCTGGGACGTGCTGCACCAGCCGGACGTGTGCACGATCGAGACGCCGCAGTTTCGGTTCTGGGTACGCAAGATGTTCACGTTAAGTCGGCAGCCCGTCGATGGTGGGACGGAGATGACAGACAGACACCCCGACTCGGACGACGACGATGCGACGTCGCTGGCGCTCGAGCGCGCCATGGGCATCGGCCTTGCCTCCGACGACCTCCCGAGCGCGGTCATACTGCACGAACACCGGCCGGTGGCGGTCATGGAGCAGCTGTACGAGGTCTTTTGCTACTGCCACGTCCGGGCGGGGCATGGTGGGCGGGACAAGACGTGCGCGATGATTCGGCGGCACTATTCGTGGGTGCCCAAGGAGCTGACGGCGCAGTTTGTCAAGGCGTGTCCGACGTGTGCGTCGAAGCGGAATGGGAGTTTAGGTGTGGGGAATTTGGGGATCGGGATCGGTGTGGACATGGGGGCGATGGTGAGACGGGGAAGGAGAGGACGAGAAACGGTGCTGCTTGGAGGTGCGGAGAAACCAGAGGTACCTCTCGTCGCGGGGTGGCCGACGACGGGGGGCCCGCTCGATCCCGGGAACCCAGAACCGTGCGGTGTGCGCGAGCGGCTTCGCATGCGTGAGAAGGCTGGTCAGTCGAGCAGCCCTGTGTCACCCGAGGGCGGTAGGGCAAGCTCAGCAATGCACGAGGTCGAGAGTTGCTCCCCCGGCGGATGGCGAGACGGGTCTGGGGCGCTCACTGTGGAGGTGACGTCATTCCATCTGCCGGTCTGCGACACGACGCACGCTGGCCTCTCCGAGGCGTTCTCGGCAGATGGCACAACGATCGTGAGCCTGAGTCCGCATCATGACCGAGCGAACAACCAAGGACCGACCGACAGCCCGAACAGACTCCCCTCGCTCGCAACCGCACTTTCGAACGACTCCCTCGACGAGACGCTCGCGCCCTTCGTTGCCGACGGCGGACTGGGTGAGCGCGATATCACGGAAGCGTGTCTCCCGCCTGAGCTGAAGCCGCTACGACTGCTCGGACCCCTCACCGGATCGGATGCCACAAGCCCGCCGCCGCACTGTCTCTTCCAGATTGATCCGGTCTTGCTCTCGTTCAGCTACCCACGGACAGAACTGTCAGGGGGCCTCTTGTCTGACCAAGGCGCTGCGTTTTCCGGGCCGGGCAAGGGTAAGACAGAGTCCAGAACCGTCGCCGATCTGAACGCGAGTGGGATCCATGCCCTCGCCCCGAGCTCGCCCCCGGAGTCCGAGGGACGAGGGCATCACACAGACGCCACCGCCGTGCGTGTTGGTGGCATGTCGATCGACGACGTTCAATCCCGGAACCCGGGTCTGTACTCGTTCCGTTCGATTCGGAGTGTGATTCGGATGGATTCGCCGGCCCCACTTGTTGACGTGTACCCGGAAAATGTGATTCAATCGCTCTCGATGGAACGTCCGTCAGACGTGCCGCTGTCGCGCAGCCGACTCGGATGTCACGGATCCCGGTATGCACTTGCGATGCTCCTGCCTTGTGCGACGGACGGGGTCGGACAGCAACTCGACGGAACGTTCGCCTTGTCCATCATAGATCGTGATACTCAAGTACTCACGGGTGATCTTTCCGAATACGATACGTGTACGTAGGCTTCCTAGTCCATCTTTCCCCCATCTAGACGACTTGCGGATGTAAAACTATTGTTGACTATGTACAATCATGATCATCCTCCATTCCTTGCAAGTAGAGAACAAGTCCGAGCGATGACACTACGATACAAACATATAACACGGGACAGGATATTTTTTGTCATATAGTAGGCGGTGAATGGAAAACGGAAGTCAATGGAAAAGGGAAAACATGTTTGGGCCAAACCGGACAGGAGAAAACAACCAACGAAAGCAGCAATGGACAAAGGCAAGGGCGAGGTGTCGGGTCGACCGACTGGAAACCTAGAGCAGGGTGAAAGACAAACAGGTGAACAGGAGACGGTTGAAGAGCAGTAAAGAAATGAAATGAAAAGCGAAGAAACGATTATAAGCGTGCGATAGGGTATGAAGGAGATTGTGAATGCGACCGTATTTCCCAACGACACGAGACGAAAACTAGCGCCGAGGAGCCTAAGATAGAGGTACCTGCCAATAGCTTCCTCAACTCTGAAGATCTGCCCTTCTGGTGAAACGTCAGCAAGCACAGCACCAAATGCAACGACAGCACACGTACTCTCTGATTGTGTCATACAAGAATTTGTAGCTGCGGAGATTACCTTTCAAACGACGGATATCAAGACTATAGGTATCTTTGAGGCGGTCTATCCGTGTGAGCTCAACCGAGAAGCGAACTTCGTCCCCTGCGTCCTGCGTGGTGTCACCGTAAATTGGCTCTCCGGCACCTGGTGGGGTAGGCTCTACAGGAGATGGTGCTGACGCAGGGTTCTCGTCGTCCAGGGACAGCGAAGGGTGCGAAGAAGCTACACCAGAAACTTGAGACGACTGTCTTCGCATGAGGAGACCCTTCAGCATGCCACCAGGAGACGGATGAGATGGAACGGGAAGACCACGCTTATCCACCTACAACTCCCATCAGTAACCCCAAACGGCGAAGCAGAGAAGTAACTTACGCCATTGGATGCCGCTGATCCGACCATAGTGAACGCTGCCAACCCACCTCCACCTCCGACCGTGCTAAAGCCCAAACCAACTGCCCCGCCACTCTTTCTCCTCTTTGCACGGACGCATCTGTATTTGTATTCACTCTCGGCCTTGATCTCCACGCCCATCTCCTCCAAGACTTTGCAGACATGCTTGATAACTTCGGGAGGCGGCCGAGTGGTGATCGTAGTCTGATCGACAGCACCATGGTGGATACGCAAAACGTCCTTGGGAGGGGCGGACATATTGAACTTCCACCCAGACCTAGAGAACGAGAACGAGGTGTCCCCAGCAGACCGACCCTGTTCTCCGTTCCTTTCCCCTCCTGTCCTGGAATTTGGCGTCGGAATCTGCGAGCGCGACGAGGAGTCCGTGCCAGCGCGCATGGTCCCCAGATCGGGGGACACTTCCTCGGGCTTGGCATTGCTTCTCCTCCTGAACCACTGCATAACGTTGCGAGCCTTGGTCGTCGAGGCAGGCATTTCGTGAGTCTGATGTCCTTCCTTGGCCATACTGGGGAATACAGCACCACGATTGATCTGGGAAGGAGAATCGGTGGAAGACGGCGGCAACTGCTTCTCGAGGTCGCGATTGTCCTTGCTTAGTGTCTCGCTGACAGGGGTCTTGCCCTTCCGTGACTTGATACTGCGGCTCAACGGCTCGACCATAACTGTGAGGGTGTTCCTCCTGTTCTTCTTGGCCGAGTCGGTCGGGCTGGAGACTGGGCTCAGAAGTGTATCCTTGGGAGCCTCATTGGTGTTTGGAACCGGCGGCGGGGCTTTCTTCTCTTCCGCAACGGGTGTGCCAGCAGCAGAGCTTTCAGATGGAACACGGGAGCGAATACCATTGACAGTAGATTGGTCGCCATTGGTGCCAAATATCTTTCCCAGTCCAAACTTGTCCACTGACAAGCCTTTGCGGTGACGGCTTGACCCCGAACCTGTGGAACTGGTAGCGGCAGTGTTGACGGACTTTGATGATTTGTCCTCCACATTCGTGAGGGCAGTAGGACTGGCGGGAGAGATAGCAACCGAAAGTGTTTGGAGCTGATTCTCGCGCAGCGCGGAAGATGGGCTGAGGTGTGTCGTTTCGACACGGGGAGGAGTAGGGGTGGATGGTGGAGCAGGAAGTGGTTTTGGGGTCGGTGTCGGGGCACTGGGGGAAACGGCAGTGACTTTCTCCGCAGGTACGCGCGGGGAGCCGGACACCGTACGATCGCGAGTTTCGGCACCTTGCTTGGAGCCGGGGCGAGTAGAGTACGGGTCTGCTCTTGCCTTGCCATGACTGGACCCGGTCCGTACCTGGGGCTGGGGATCACCGGGATACTCCACTTGAATAGTGTGCCGGAAGCCGCCGGTAGGCTTCTTCTTTCCGGTGTCCGCAGGGGATTTTGCGGAACCATTAGGGTAAGAGGAATCAATATCTTGGATGTTAGGAGTGACTGATGGACCCTCGTCAGGTGTTGAGATCGTGACAGGAATATTGACGGTGCTTGAAGGCGCGAACGGATCATCATCAGGACCCATAGATGTAGTGGGAGTGACAGCAAGAGAAACAGCATTGCGAGAGTGAGGTACGGGGGGAGACGACGATGAGTATATCGACTGGTCAACGGACGTCTCGTACAGGTATTCTGGTTGACCGGCAGGGGGTAAATTGTCTCTATAGGAGTGGCTCCTGGGATTGGTAGAAGTGGAGGCGTTAAGCATACCATCGACGCGAGCACTCTGGGTACGCGTGACCCTGCTGGGCTCCGGTTGACTTGCAGCTGCTTGGCGCATCTGTCTCTGATAAGCTAGTCTCTTCATCTGGTGTTGCTCCATGGCGGCATGCTCAAGATCATCGACACTCTTGGAGAATATATGTGCGAAAGTCGACAACCAAGGATGCGCCATGATTGTCCGTAAATCCGCACGGCGGGTGGGATCTGGGACGAGCATTATGGACAGAAGGTCCCGGGCTTCCGCGGAGACGTAGTCGGGGAAAGAGAGAGGGGTATTAACAATATACTTGTAGAGAAGGTTTATGTTGTCGCCATCAGGATTAGCAGGGTCGTCGTCAAAGGGGAGATAGCCGGCAAGCATGGCATACAGGATAACGCCGCAGGACCAGATATCGACAGCGGAGCCAACATATAGGCCCTCAGATATGACCAGTTCCGGTGCGGCATAACACGGAGAACCGCAGCTGGTCTGCATGAGATCGTCGGCACGATGTTCGAAGCGATTGGCAAAACCAAAGTCTGTGATTATAACATTACGGTTGCGGTCGAGGAGCAGGTTTTCGAGTTTGAGATCACGATGAACGATTTTCTTTTGATGAATGTACCAGACGCCGGAGATGAGCTGGGAAAAGAGTTTTGCGGCGTCTTTCTCCTTGAGGTAGCGGTGGGCGAGGATGTGATCAAAGAGCTCGCCACCGGAGGCGTACTCGAGAATGATGCCGATGTATTTGTCAGTTTCGATGACGTCGTACAGTCGGACGATGTTTGGATGCTTCAGGGTCTGGGGAAGAGTCAACATCGAGTGCGTGATGGAGGAAAGGTGCATACCCGGAGGACTTCAATCTCACGTTCAACCTTGGACATGCGCACGGAGCTGTCGATGTTGCCCCGCCGAATCAATTTTACGGCCACCTCTTCGCCCCACTGACTGTGCAAGCCTAGTTTGACCTTGCCGAACTCGCCCTCTCCGACCGTCTGCAAGAGTAGGTATGGACCAAACTTGGGAATGGGCTTTCTTGAGTGTGCTGCGGCGTAGGCTACGGCAGCAGGGTGAGAGTACACGTCACGAAATCCAGGGTGATCATCAGCTGCTTGGTGCTGATGTTGAGGAGAGACGACTTGGTGAGAGGCTCTCTGTCTTCTGGATGAAGACTGATTATTTGCGACAGGCGATGGTTGGGCAGAGACAGAGACAGGACGAGAGGCGCCATGCTGTCGCGACGAGCCGGAATGGGAAGCATCTGGAATTTGGAGGCTGTTCATTGTGGAGCCTTGGGGAGGAAGAGAGGGCGAGAGTTGGACCTTTGTAAGACGCGTCCGGTCGAGATTCTCTCAGCAGTTTAAAAAGGTGACTCACAGATTATCCGCGACTCCACCCGCAAGCCTGCTGGAAGGTAAAAAAAAAAAAAAGAACAAGTTCGAGAATCCAACTTGCAACTCGACAATGGACCCTTGGCAAAGCAAACGTGCGAATTCGTGCACGGCTCTCTATTTCCTTCGGCTACACTTTCGAGTCAGACCCAACCCAAAACCCAACACGGCCACTCACCGTGTTGTCTGTCCCTCTCCAGCCACCGTCAATGCTCTCTCATGCACGACGCGAAGTCCAACAAACACGCCCAATACCCGACCGCACCTCCACAAATGTTCAGACTCTACTTGAAATTTTCATTCTCCGACGGTACCGCGATTATGGTCCGACGGGGGCGATGTTCGGGCCGAACCGTGCCGTACGTAACGATCTCGACATGAATGATGTTTCAGTCATTACTGTCAGACATGCAGTTCCACCTTCCCAGCACCCAAAAGTGCTTCTTGCAGCTCACCCACAGCCAGAGCCGGCTCCACCCACTCCTTCATAAACTTGTCCACCTGTTCCGGCGCCCTCCCAATGAACGTTCGTGGATCCAGCAACGCATCCAGCTCTCCTTTGATGGGATCAAAGTATGCATCCCCTCGGACTCGTTCAATCAAATCGTTCTCGAGTCCCAGGTGTTTGACCTGGTGCGCCGCTTCGTGGGATAGGACCTATCCGGACAGGAGCGCGGAAACGAAGAAGCGTCACCAGAATTAATGGTTAGGCATAACATCATCGCTGACACCAGAACTCGGCTCACTCTAATCTTCTCGTGTGCTTCCTGTCTATCACCACCCTTCTTGACGATAGCCATGATCAGGTTTTCGGTCGCCATGAACGGAAGCTCTTGAGAAATCCGTCGGCCGATAACCTTGGGATACACCACCAGACCTTCCGAGACATTTCGCAAGGTCGAAATCACAATGTCTGCAGTCAGAAAAGCCTCTGGGAGTGTCACCCGGCGGTTCGCACTGCGGTTCCGTCAGTGATTACAGTAACCGATCCTTCCCGAACGAAAATGACCTGTCATCCAATGTCCGCTCAAACCACTGCACGCTAGACGTCATCAGCGCATTTTGGTGCAACACCATCAAGTGCCGTGACAAGCTGCACACACGCTCAGACCGCATCGGATTCCGCTTGTACGCCATGGCGGAGGAGCCTATCTGTGTCGATTCAAAAGGTTCTTCGATTTCCTGGAACCGGCGAGTTCAAACAACATCGGTCTAGAAAGCAGATATACCGACCTTGAGATTGGCCAGCAACCTCAAGTCAGTCGCAATCTTGTGAGCCGTGGCACCGAGCGACGCAAGAGGAGCCAAGACATCGATATCGATCTTGCGCGAGTAGGTCTGAGAGGTAACAGGATATGCATACTCAAACCCGCTGAGTTCTGTCACAAGTTTATCTAGCTCCTCCACTTTATCATGGTTTCCGTCGAACAAGGCTAAGAAGCTCGCTTGCGTTCCGGTGGTTCCCTTTACGCCACGGAACCCGAGGTCGTCTCGTGCACGCTTGATATTCCGAAGATCCCATAGCAGCTCCTAAGAGAGCCCAACAAGAGTCAGGCGGCCATTCTTCCCACAGGATCACAGAATGGGCCTCACCTGAATCCACAGAGTCGCACGTTTTCCGACCGTAGTAAGCTGTGCAGGCTGAAAATGCGTAAAACCCAGAGTGGGAAGGTCCCTGTATTGGACGGCAAAGGCGGAGAGGCGGGAGATTAGAATGGCGAGAGACTTCAGGAGATAGCCAAGCCCGGTTTGGATAAAGATTAAATCTGCATTGCTAGAGTCCGATTTAGATGGGGAGTCACATTCATCAGAGTGGCCACACGCACTCTGTCACATAACAGGAGGTGGCGCCCAAACTAGACAAACACACGTGCATAAACACGATAGTGAAGTGGTGAAATTGCAAGATGGATCGCACTGAATGATGCCTGCTGCAGCTGGGGCAACTTGGCCAAACGTGTGGACGTGCGCCATAACATCGTGGCGACGTTTCTTCTCTTCTTTTGCGGCGATGTCGAATTGTTCCGGAGTCAGATCCTGCCTTGCCAAGTTGAAAGAATGGAACAAGAACTTGGATGAGTTTCATACGAGATTCGCCTTCATCTGCTCGATGGCTTCATCGCTGATTGGAAGCCCGAACTGTTTTTCCGCAATGGCAAGGTTGAGCCATAACGTTCTCCACGTTTTGAACCGGTTCTAGAACCATCAAGGATCGTAAATCATCAGCATCGCCTTCGGTGGAATGATACGCACTGCCGAGGAGAATAGATAGGACATCTCCTTGCTCGCATAGCGGCTGTAACACTGGTTAAACTCTGATGGGTAGAAGGTCATTTGATATCCGCGAACCTCGAAAGCGGCGTCTGATATGCTTCAAAGGCGTCCATCTTGGTAGTCGTCGTAGGGAAGTACTAGTGAGGACACTAAATACTTTGCTCGGTAGCCGTATAACACGACCAAATATCCACTTCGATCCGAATCACTCCGGGCCGACATCACTTCGACTTCGACTTCCCAAGCCTGACGGAAGAATTCAATGGGCACTTTCGTGGGCAAGAAGAGTCGGGGCCAATGATCTTCCCACTTCCCGTAATCTCACGTCTCAGAAATCCGATAGGTAGATATGTTACGCACCACTCATCTTTGGATCAACATAAAGATAGGGGCATACCCAAATCCGTGCTCTCGTGCTTAGTCATACGAAAACTGGCTGGAGGTTTGTCTGAAGTATCGACCCACGAACGCGTTAGCTCGTCAACAAAGAGGACCGGACAAGCCACGCACTGATTCCGTGCATGTACGCCGCAACGCGGTCAAAGGTAACGCGTCTCGTACCAACCCGCGCGCCCAACAAACCAGCCGCAGTTTCGAAGAATTGGGCTAAGTTAGCCATCTACGCCGACCGGGGCGTCATCGTCCTTAACAAACCGCCCTATCTCATCTGCCAAGGGTCCGACGTACAGCATGGAGAAGTGGGTAGACGCAGGTTGGCTCGCGTCAACCGCTGACTAAATTTATGTTCGTGCACAGGACCAAAAATCTAGGGAAAGGAACGTGGACAAGTTTAACGATCTGCTGTCAGGCGAGTGCGTGTCGTCTAGCGACAGACCCACTGCTAATCGACCCGTGCAGATTTGAAGGACCACTTTCATCTGGATCAGGTACCTCACACCGTCCATCGCTTGGACAAGGTTGGTGGTCTGCGCTCATTCCGACGAACGCCGGTGTAATGCTCGATCCGCAGGCCACCACTGGAGCGCTTGTGCTTGCCAAGAACCTTCCCGCAGCTAGACGGCTATCACAGCAGTTT
Source organism: Wakefieldia striispora (assembly GCA_038090475.1). NCBI lineage: Eukaryota > Fungi > Basidiomycota > Agaricomycetes > Agaricales > Hymenogastraceae > Wakefieldia > Wakefieldia striispora. The sequence goes on along the minus strand of JBBPMU010000085.1, from coordinate 47,362 downwards.
CAACACAGATCTGTCGGCAAGACCTACCTCGCGTTGGTCAGGGGAGGCGAAAAATCTTTTCCAACACGGAACGGTGAAATCAGGGACGCTATCGAGACCGATGGCGGACATGTCTCTATCAGCCAGAGCTGCAAGGCCAAGTTCGCAGCGACAGATTGGGAGCTTGTGGCCACTTCCGTGAGTCTTCGCCACCCATACGCCACTTCATATCAGCTCAAACACGCGGCTAGCCCAAGACGCCCTTGTCTTTACTCAAACTCACACTCCACACCGGGCTGAAGCACCAACTTCGCGTTCACCTCGCCCATTCATTACACAGTAAGTCATCCCACGCGTATGATTTGTGTTTCCGGGAGCATCGATACTGACCGTGTTCAAGCACCCATTCTTGGCGATCCTGTGTACTCTCGAAGCCCAATTTCCGACAAGATTGCCCGCATTATCAGAGTTCCAGAAAACAGGATGTTTCTGCATGCCTCTCGTCTGTGCATTTCCGTAAGTCTGATACCGGCCATGGTTTGCGTATCATATCCATTCAATCACTCCCTTTTTAGCGATTCAGGAAAATAGGACCCAACAAACACTTTCGGCTTGAGGTGGCGGCAGCCCTTCCGAGTGACTTTGTGATGCTCTGCAAGGATGCAGGGATTCCGTTAGATAAATGGGACATATCCGGTGGATTATTCATCGATGGTGAACCTGCCGGTCACGAGATACCAGATCTTGATGGCAAATGGCTCAAACCTCATCGTCGCATGATCCGCTGACCACTTGGTTCGAGTAAGTTCCGACTCAGTAAGGTGTTTTGCTTGGTGACGTGTCGCTCGTCAGGGATTTCGGTCCAAGTACCCTGCCAACGTGTTTTTATTCCATTACTCGTTCCAGCCTTAATGATTTCTACTACTACTACTGAACCTTGTTTTCACAAGGTTCTAGACCCCTATCTACCAACGGGGCTTCCTCGTGTTTGCATCATTGTTTAAGTACGAAGCTACGTACGGTATCCACGATACTGGCGGGATGCCGAGGACTTGATTCCCATCAGGTGGGGCATCGGAGTCCTCGCGTGTCGCAAGACACCCGCCACGGTAAGAAGGCGTACATCAAAGGCGTAGTGGGGGGGAAGAGTACGGGAGAGACGAATAAGTATGCTAGTTAAGGTCTGTCATATTGGCGACAATCGACCAGCGACTCGCCTGGTCGTCCGTCATCAATGAGTGGTATCGCGTCGAAAAAGTCTACATTCCTCATTGGAACGTCGCCGCACGCACTGGCGGATGGTGGCCGGCTGGAGCTTGCGGTTGCGGCTGTCCCGAGACCTGAATCTGCCCCTCTTGCTGCGCTTTGAGCAGATTGCCGACGCCCACGGCAATAGCACCTACGGCCTGGGCGACGCCGGAAGCCAGGACCGTCCCTCCACTGATAGCAGGGATGGCAGGTAATGTTCCGGCCGTGATGAGCACCGCACTCAGTGTCGTCATCGCTCGAGGGTGCTCCGCGGTGAGGAAGTTGAGTGCCTGGCAGGCGTTGAGTAACCAGGTTGGCACGTTGGATACGGTCGTGAGGGCTGGGGAGGGAAAGAAGAGGAAGAAGCAATCGAAGTCAGTGAGCATGTTGGGACGGCGAGGCGAGTCGCGTGCTACGCTTACCTTGGTTGTCTGACGTTGGCTGCGTCGTCACGGGTCCAGATAGGTGGGGGAGTGGTGGGAGTTGTGCCTGGACCACGGCCGTCGACATTGACGACGATGAAGACGACGTGATCGCAGCGTCCATGGTATTGGCACGTTGCGGTGGGTGACGGACTTTGAAAGCAGACGTTGCAGCGTGGATCGCAGTCTCGGAGAGCGCCTTGACGGGGTTTGGGCGAGGCTCCTTGTACGGAGGGGGTGGGGGGACGGACGCCTCTGCCTTGGTCACCTCGACGAATTCCGCCTCTTTGGAACTCTTGTCTCTTGAGGCCTTCCAGCGTGTTAGCCAGCTCCCCGATGACCTGCGCTCCACTGTCACTGATGTGGTCGCAGTGGGATCGATTTCCCCTAAAGCAATCCAAGTTAGTACCCGGCCAATCCCCCTTGGCACAAAGCGATGGAAACGGCGCGTACATCCCATGCTCTTCATAGCGATTCTGAACTTCTTCCAGGTCCAACGGTATTTACCGCCGTTGATTTGGGTCAGGACATTCTTCAGTTCCATCAGGCGAGCTTTCGCCTTGGGGCCCATGTAATGTTGAGCGACTTTGTGCCAGTATTCTTCGGGCACTTTGCGCTCGACACAGCCCGTCTTGATTTGGTCAAGCCAGTCGTCGACGGTCTTGTCCTTCTTTGGATCCCCGTAAAACATGGGCGGGTTAACCCAGGCTTCGAAGATAGGATTGAGGTCGAATTCCTTGATCTTGAATGCCTCGAGCATCGTGTATGAAATAAAGGATGCGGGTGAAAGAACAGAAAGTGTTTGGGCGGTAGAAAAACGGATCGTTGTTCAACATTCTGAGTGCGGCATGGTTTATAAGTGAATCGCATGCCAACCTTGCGGCTGCGTGCTCTTCTTCTTCCGGGGTAACAATGTGAGCTGACTTAACACAGGACCCCTGAGAACCCTACATAGTCCATACTCGGGGGAACGTTGGAACCGCGTCCACGTTCCCGGTTTCGTGGGATGCACAGCTCCACGTGGCTCGAGGGGGGTCGATTGCGAGTAGATATACCTACCGATTCGGCCTAACACACAAGGGTTCGCGGCGCCCATACCTGACGGTTCTGTGGCTATTAGCGGGGGAGATGGGCTGCGAAACAATCTCAAATACTGAATATCGTGAGAAAATACATCATACATGGCCTTGGAGTCGGCAAGCCTGCATCCCCATATTACGAGAGATGGTTTTCGTCAGACTCCGTCCACAACCGAGGGGGGTTTGGTCCGGTGCCTCATTGATGCATTTCTGAGATAATTCGGAAGATCGGGAACTCTCAAAAGCTGATTTCATGTTCTAGAATTGGGAGGGTGTGAATGTGAATGACAAGGACAACATGAGGCAAGAAGCACTGCGTTGACCTTACCGAGTAACCGAATTAGGGCATCAACCCATCAGCCACCAATCAGTGGTGAAATGTAATGTGAGGTGGACACGTTCATTTTACGGCGGGCCGCTGCGTGCACTTACCTAGACCCAGTGTCTGATGCGGCGCCATCTCTTCCAACACATTCTAGGAAGACTAGAAAGTCTGGTCGACGACTAGAACGACGCAATTGGCCATGCGCAGCATCATTTGCCCAAGGAGAAATCGCCAAGCGCCACCCTTCATTCTAATGAAACACAAGGGTGAATTAGGGTCCGGTGTAATCTCCACTAATTTGGTCGGCAGGTATCAGTTAGCAGTGGCTAATCCGCAAACATTTGTCAGCCTCGTCGTGTCTAGATGGTCTTTACGAACATGCCAGGTCCATCAAGCGCACCGAATGCCATGTTGACGCCATCATACAGCTTTGCGCTTCATCTTGATTGGCAGTTGTTCCTCTTCATCGTGTAGTTCGAGGGCGTAATTGAAGCAGTGTATCGGGTCTGGGGGCTCTCGATGACGCTCTGGTGCACTGGAAGGATATCTGGTATGACCGAGAGAAGGCTGAAGTGGATACCCTTCTGATTCCATCCGTCAGAACTTCTGTAAGATACGAAGTGACATAATTGGCGTCCGAGGTAACAATTGGAAGGAATTCTGGAAGACCGCCATGGAAAGGGTTGGTAGCGACATTCATCACCTGTGACGCTGGCGACATCAGTAACTCGTTGCACCGCAATAGAACCCTGAAGAGACATCACTCCGACCCACTCTCTCCCAACCAACGGATGAGGACACGTCTGTCGCAATAAACTCGCTTCAAAACGTTTTTTCGGCAAGGAGGATGAATACAGTCTGACGTTTTCGGGACGATCCATGTTCCCGTTGACGGCAATTCGAGTCATCGCTGTGACCAATGACGCGGAGTCGGACCAGCATGATGACAAGTGTCCTGACTTTGAATTGCGAACGAGGACCGGGCGTTGTTGGGGTTTCACCGGCCACAAGACACAAAGCTGGAGACAAGAAGGCCATGCGCGGGGTCTTGCTCGTGAGGTCGCCGTATTTAAAGGGCATGGAACTAGGGTGGTTTCGACCGCAAGGTCTTGCTCCGCAGAAACACGCCATTCAAGTCCTTGAGGTCGTCAAGGAGAAGCAGCGTGGAACTGCGGAGCACTGTGAACACCGAGGGAAGCGATGATAGCCAAGTCACATACCTTCCATGAGTCCAAACTGGGTTGACTTGGTTCGCTCGCACTGTTACACAATCTGCTGACAATGAACAGTGTCTCCTGGCAAGTAATTCACCGCGATTTGCTTAAAGCTGACCTTCATGGTCCGTGAGTTTTATGGTGCCAGTGTCAGAAAGTCTGGACAGGCTTCCAGCGCAAATTGGATTGATCATCGAATCTCTGCAGCTTTCGCAGTGGGTCACTGTATCGATGATGAGTTCGAGGTTGTAACGCAGCAGAGATTTGCATTTGATTACAGGGTGATGCTAATGCTCTTCAACTGGTCAATTTAGGAAATGTACACTTCGATGGGTGACCTCTCTCTGAACAACCATTCAGCTTTTCTGGTGTCACCCACATGATACCCGACTGCCGGTGTCTGCCGTACTGCACTCAACTACTAGTATGTAGGGCATCGGGCTCGAGGACAAGTCACAATTTATCAAATTGAAGGTGCAACGGCCTGGGATCGCCAAGAAACACTCGCACAGGTTCGTGTAACTTACTGATCACTGCGAGACACTGCCAGTTCACTACGTAGGCGGCACCGCGTTACCCCTATAATAGTCATCCCCGGGGTCAAAAGGAATCCCACCGTCGAGTGTGACCACGCACGTGAAACGTCGAACTGAGCCTCCAAAGCTTCGAGTTCGTTCGGGGCCAACAGCAGGAGCTGTTGAGCAACCTGATGAATGAAGACTGTACGTTAGATCTTCTAACTCTAATACACCACCATTGTGACTGACGTTAATTTGAGCGGTAATACGTTCTCCAACTTCTCCTATCATCCTCGCGGATCTCATGACGGAACTAACACGTCCTCGTGCTCAAGAACCACGACGAAGAGAGATCCCGAAATTGCTATGATGTTGGACAATGAGCTGTGGCGCTTCTTGAGCGAGGCATCAGAACGAGCTGTGGAAGAGTCAGAAACGGTATGGAACTGCAGCTTTCATCATATACCACTGGATGGTCCTCACGCCGCAAGTTTCTAGGCGTTCAGCATGGTGTCTTGACCGTAAGTGACCCGATTCCAGACTCATTTATGCTTCTTCCCCATGAGGCAAAGAATACTATTCTCCACCACTACACGTTTACCCCAAGAGATTTATGATGCACCTTCCCCACAACGCGGTTCATTTAGCATCTATAGACCGTCATCTACAAGATGCTGTACTTATCACATGCCTGGTTCTGGGCTCATCCTGCTTGACGACGTCCGGTTTGTCCGAAAGCGTGCAACTGATTCGCCTGTTTTACAACTCGACATTCGGGTGGCCCACTGCCCAGCGTTTGTATCGTCTTCCTTACGAAAGGCTTGCGATACGATTCCAAGGAAACGCGACAGCTTGCAGGACGTTGGATAGGATAGGGATTTGGTTGTCTAGTCAGCTTCCATGTCCTGACAGGTAGCAGTCCTTAAATTTACCGAGCATGTCTAGCTACAAACACTGTTCAAGTCCGTGCACATTATGAGTAGAATACAACAAGTAACATGCACGCTCCAAGAAAGCGACGTATCCATGCATCAAAACAAGCAAGACGTCCATCGTGCGGAAAAATTCTAGGGTGGTCTAATCACGAGTACGCCAGTCTTCGACCTGAAGGGGTCAGCGAGAAAGTAAGATTCAAACACCCCGCTTCACAAACGGGGTAGGGGTGCAAAATGACGTCGTCGAAGGGAAGTATGGTCCGGCAGTCTCCCTCGGGGGCGGTAGCGTAAAGGCTTCCGTCGGGTTGTAATACGGGCAAAGGTCCCGCGTGGCATCTACCAAACCGGTTGAGCGACAACGGCACAGACCAGAGTGAACTCACTATCGAGGGGTTGGTCGGTTCGTATGTTCGCATAGTCCTCGACAAAGACGATGGCCATGCCACTGTGAACCGATGGGGTGTCAGTTGCGTAGTGCGACTGCGCGGCACGGGGATGACTTACACGTAGAGATGCCATTCAATGTGGCTATAAGGAATCAAACATGTGAAACACATTCAATGACCTTGAACCGTGCACGTACCAGTGAAGTATCCACGGCCCAGGATTGTCAGTGATGAACCGAATGGTTACGCCGTCTTCCGCGTCGTCTGATCCGGTACTGACGGTGTCTCTCATGACGGGTCTGTCATAATTCCGGTACTCGCTATCAGCGCTCTTGATGACGGCGAAATGATGCTGTCGCAATTGTCAATACATACAGGATGACGCGAGCTGATGACAACCTACACCGTGCAAATGGAAAGGATGCTAGTGTCGGGAAGGAATCAGAAGATGGTTGTACCCCAATCAGATTGCACTCACAGGGCGACCTCCAGTGCCGTCAACGTGGAAGGTAAGCTCTACGGTCTTGTTTCTTGGAAGTAAATATATGGATTGCGTGGGATCGATCTCCCAGATCAGTGCCTTGTTCATGATCTGCAACAGAACAGGGACAGTAGGAGATACGTATTGGACGCCGTTGATCAAGAAATTATAGTTCGAATCGTTCTTGCCCAACACTACGTTGAGCCTGATGTCAGCTTCGGGTTGAAGAAGACGAGGGTCAGGGTCTGTGAACGAGCGCAGAAGCGTCTCGTTTAGATAGTTGATTGTCACGTTGGTAGTTTGAGGGTCGACATTTGGAGCGTCGGTGTACCTCAGTACGGCATTGTAGGTCGAGTTTATGACCATACCCTCTCCCGGACTTGGGATCGCGCGGATCCAGTAGTTGCTAACTGGTTGGTTAGCGTTGAGGATGAACGAGTAACGCTGGGCAGCGAAGATCTGGACGGAGTCCACGGTGTAAGGCTCGACGTACTCTCCATCAACTTCGATGATTGTCATGGTGTGATCGTCGATGGAGAAGTTGAAGAAGGTTTTGCATGACATGTTCAAAAGGCGAAAACGGTAACGTTTCTGTGCTTCGACCATGTAAGTGGCGGGCGGTGGACATTCAGTGCCGTCTTCATAACATCCGGTCCCATTAATGAGAACTGAATCAGGCCAGACTTGTCGAGGCGTGACAGGAGAAGGGTAATGATACCTATGCGACAAGCCATTAGTGCGAGCACTAACATCAAAGTGCGGCGCCTACCAGTCCATTAAGCTGATAATTGTCGAGTCTATCACGCATAATCCCGGGTAAGCCATTCTGTCAATCAGCGGAATAACCAAACACAAACCGTTGTCATAGTCGTATAGGCTCTTGTAAAGATCCTCAGGATCACGTATGATGAAAGCCCCACGGAGACCATCACAATATTGCACGTCATAGTGAGAATGATACCAGTATGTTCCAACCTGGTTGCCGCCAGTAAAATTATACAAGAACGAGTTTCCAGGGTAGATCGGGCACTGCGTGACATAGGCGGTACCATCCATTTGGTTCGAATGGTGCTGTGAGAGGCCATGCCAGTGCTATGAACACAACGCGCATCAGCAATGGCAGCTTCAAGGAGGGTCACGGGCACTGACAATCGAAGTTCCGGTGAGCATGCTTGTGTCGGTCAATTCGTCGGTGACGTTTATCAGGAATCTATCACCCTTCAAGAGAAATTACATCACGGGTGGGTGCTGCGAATGAAATGAACTACGACGTGCCTTGTATCCGGAGATGACGGGTCCCGGCAGCGTAGGTTCCTCGTCCCCCCTTCCAGCAAGAATGGCACTGAATAAGGTCAACAGATATTCAGGCTCGTAATTTTTTTCCGCTTACACTCTCGGAAAGCCATCAGGAGCCACGCACTTGTTGGCAACCATGAGGTCAAAGGAGACGATCCCAGGGGAAGCGAGATCACCGGTTGCGAGTGACGCTACTTGGGCATCTCTGCCAAGCGAAGACAAGAACCAAAGGATGAACCAAAAGACGAGCCACATCGCCATGGGGAGCAAAGATGGGTAGATTACGGGATGCTATATACACTTTATACCCCCCAAAAGAACTCTGAGCGAATTTCTGTACTCGCAGGGCAGAACCTGAAATAAGATATACCGTAAGAGAGAAATGAGGTATGCGTGCGGCTCACCAAAATGTATTGATCTCAGAAGAAAAAAAGCACGAGCGATGGGACTAAGCATCCAAACATGGTAACGAAGCATAACTCCGTAAGTGCGCTGGGCATATGTGAGACCCCAAAGATCATCGGTGTTCAAAGTATCGATCGTGGTTCCGGCCCGCAGTGAAAGAGCTGAACCGCTCGCTCTGAGTTAGGCGGGTGAGAGAATCGCGTACTCGCTTATTAAGGCCACTGCCAAAGTTCTGGCGTAAGAAGTTGATCGAAGCGAGATAGATGAACTGCGAAAGATAATTCTGTTTGACTGGGATAAAGTTGGCTCAGAGGGGCTTCGGTGGAGCCCCGCCAATGAGGCAGCTTCTCGATCCTCGGATTCCGACCATTCGGAGGCCATGTGTGACTCAGAGGCCCAAAACACACAATACCGATGGCAATGACGACATCCTAAGTCGGGTACTCCGTTGTCTGGTACGTGCAAATTCCGATATGGCGGCCGTCCTAGTGTGTCTGGCTAGGAGGTTGGTTCCCAGAACTATACCTTACAGAGAAACGAGTCAGTGTGTTCAGTCGGGGGTGTTCCATCGGCTGTCGAGATGCGGAGTGGAAGCATACCAAGGATGGATGGTGCAATCAGACGTGCCTCTAAATAGTGGTAGTGAGCACATCGTAAGTTGCATCGCGATGGGCAACCTGGTTCATTGATGCCCCAGTCTTCAGAGCCATCAATTGCGAAGCGTTCCGATGCTTCGGAGACAAGTTCAGACATGAGGTCGCCCTTCTCTTGTTTCTCTCAGAAAGAGCTGGATCTAGGCCAACTACGGATGGCGTCATATGACGAGGAGTGGGAGTGACCAACACACCGTGACGGCACCACTGGGAGTTCTAAGTAGATCTTCCAAGACAAAGGGCCAGCGTGCGACCTTGCATATGTCCGTGGGAACGAGACTTGATAGTATTAGGCCAGCGCGAATGAACGTATGCATCCCGGAACATATTTCTTGCATATGGGCTAATTCAATGATGGAGCTTGACTAACACACGATACACCACAGTCATGGTCTTGTAGTGTAGCGGTTATCACTTGGGATTCTGAAGACATGTTCCCAAAACCCAGGTTCGAGTCCTGGCAAGACCTAAAATTAATTTTTGTTCGCCGTCGACCGGAATACATTACATAATATGCACTCAAAAGAGGATGACTGGGATAGTTTTGCTGGCTGACACTATTCGACTCACTCGCGATCGATCGCAACAGACTCTGTGAATTCCTCTGCCATTTTATGCCAACGCGACCCACACAATCTTACCGGAAAGCGTCCAATTACCACTACAAGTCTCCACGTATTAACCCACCGAACGTTACGCAGCATGGCTCTCCATCGCTCTTGCTTAACATCCCACAAGAGTCTCTCACCCACATTACCTCCTACTTGGCCCCGCCCTCGCTCGTCGCACTCACTCGCACCTGTAGATACCTCTGTGAACACATAGACGACGACAATACTTGGCTTCGTGCCTTCCTGAACCAGTTCCTTGGTATCAGCCCAGAGCGTGAGCTCGAGAACGAGCACATCTTGCTACTCAGGCGGGTAGAGCCTACCTGGCGCAAAGAGTTTATTCTCCGCCATGCCATTAGACAGTGCGTTGTTCTCACCGCAAACTCCGGCTATCTCGGATGACTTAGCGCGCACTTCCCAGACGCTGGGATTCCTCTCGGAACCCGACTGTCACGCATTCACCGCAGGACTCGTCCATCGACGGGGTCCATCTTATCTCGGAACACGGCCTCTTGACGTCATCCATCCAGTATGGTACCGTCGCTCGGTCCATCCCGCTCAACGGAAAGGTGTTGAAAGGGTACATTGACGCCTCCGGAACTGGTCTCGGTATTGGGAACCCCAACGTCGAATTTACGCCGAACGTTTCTGTATGCACGATGACCTCCGATGGTGGCACCGCCCGCGTATTCTGGGGAAAGCGCAACGGCGAGGTTGCGCTCACCATCGCGAACCGTGTCATGGACTCTCGCGCCGCGTCCAAGTTTATCCGATGCAGTGTCGGTGATCAGCACGAAGGTGCCGTGCAACAACTCGTCCCCGATTCGGAGTACAACACATTTCTGTCCGCAGGCGATGATGGACGCATCAAGCTGTGGGATACCAAGTCCCTCAAGCTCCTCTGGTCGACCGATAAACAGCAGGTATCCCTTGTTACAGACCCGTTCATCAGCATTGCAGGTAGCCTCGGTGCTGGTTTCATTTCCGGCGCGCTGAAGAGCGGGGACATTCTCCTACATGACCTATACGAGTCAGAGACACCCGCAGACGGATCCCACATCCGCTCGGTCCATCAGCTCAGGATACCTTCTCTGATCAATAACAAAGCTCATCCGACTGCTCGAGTGGATGAGTCGTCACAACAACAGATCGCGAAAATGTGGTTGTATCGTATCGGAGAAGCGAGCGTGCTACTCCTTGTCCAGTACACACACCATCCACAGTTCTACCGCGTTCATGCAAATATTCAATCCCGTGACATGACGACGACTCCCTTCGGTAGTGAGTCCTCTAGCCACATCTCTGCGCTGGAGCCCGTCTTCTCTATCGACCCCCGGGATGACGGTATGGTCCTCGTGGGAGATTTACTTGGCTATGTTAGCATCTATGATGCCAGTGTTCCTCCGCAAACCTCTGTGGCACCCGTTCACAGGTTCGAGGCGCACGATGACCCTGTGACGGCTATTTCATGGAGCCCCGTCGTGTTTGCCACCGGTACTGCCCGTGGAGCCACTACAGTCTGGGACTCGCTCACACTAGAGCCGATGCGCTGCTTTACCTCGCCTGCACCTCGTCCCGCTCCCGGACACGATTTGAGTGGTGTCAGTCGCATCTTGATTGACAAGGAATTCGTGATCATCATTGTTGGAAACCGCGTGCTGACATGGAAAGTCGGGCATGGCAACGGCCGCGAGTGTCAACACAAGAAGACCAAGCATGCCAACGCTAAGCTGAATGTCTCCACCAAGGGATATCGTAAGCACCGTCGTGGATTCTGCTCGCTCCATGACTGATCGGCGCCGCAGAACAGTATGAAATGTACAAGGATATTGCCGAGTCCTACAAGGAGCTCGAGTACGAAAGGGCACATGTGCAACGCGTATGTGGGCGCGAGCGCGAACAGAGGTCTACGTTGGACGCGCTGGGTCTATCAGAGTTGGAAGCTGTCGAGTACGTTTTGATGCTCTCACGTGAAGAGGAGGAAGCACGTCAGCAGCGGACCGTCGTCGACGAGGGCGTGTTTGAGGGTGACTTTGACGATTCGTCTATCCCGACATCATCGCAATCTGGGTTCAGCCCCTCCACACCATACCGCTCGCACGATCACCAACGCCCGCGTGTCTCACCGCCTACCTCAAACGAGAAGGTGCAGGTGTCCCCACCGTTTATTCTTGAGCCGATGGAAGCTGGCACCAGCATCAGTCCAGTCAGATCGCTGACGTTGCCGAGCCCCATGGCCGCACGTACCCCGTCTTCGTCCTCTCTGGACCATTTTCCAGCCATCAGCTCGAGTCTGTCTTCGACGTCTAGTTCTCGGCGAGGGACGTCTGCAAGTCCAAAGCAGTCCCGTTCGGCTTGGAGTACCCCCTTGCAATCGGTCTCGCCGTCGCCTGGTCCGTCGTCGCCACGTTCGCGTGTCGTCGCACCTGTCGTGGCGAAAAGGCGTTCGCCCAAGATGTCTCTGTTGTCTGCGGACATTGCTCGGCACAAGGACACGTCTCGAGTCGAGGCGCAGGGTGACGACATGGACGAGGACTTGAAGCTTGCGATCGCGTTGAGTCTTGCAGAGGCGCGGAGCAGGGGAGAGGCTTGAATCGATAGACAGCTCTCGGTATACCTTTTTTTGTCCTCCTTAGATTTACGGCCGTGTTTTCGCGAATAGATTTATCTTTAGGCGCTCCGTGTGATTATGACTGGCCCGTCTACTCACGTAATGGCATGTAAGGTCGACTCAACTCCTAGTCACGTCCTCAGGTCACGTTTCCTTTGACCAACTCAAACGTCACTCCATTCCAGTCGTTAACAACATGGACAAGAACCGGGCTATTCAACTTCTGAACGACGCATGGTCCCAAGACCACGGCCATCGGGTCAAGGAATGGGATGCTCAGCCCAGACCAACCAAAGAGGAGGCAGAGCGCGAACAGCACGACGTAAAGAGGAAGCCCAGGATGGGCACGTTCATGCCAGGGCGTCCTCCCCCAGACGTCATCCTTCCGAGACCGCTGGAGTACGCCCTGCAACGGCTGTACGATGGTGCGTACGTCGAACTGTGGTACTTTACGCGCGAGGGGTATGCCGCCGCCGCCGAGCGATCCGTCTCCGACGTCGTGGCGGCGTCCGGACGCGCGTGTGCGGACCACGCGCTCAGCTTCGACGCGTATGTCCTCGCCAGAGCGTCGTTCCTGCAGCACATCAGACAGGCCGCCTGACCTGAGCAGCATATCAAGGCGCTCACCGCGTTCTTCTGGAACGTCGAGAGTCACCCACGGCGCCACGCCCCCAACGGCGAACAAATCGTGCTGACGTACATGTCTCGCATCCGCCGTCTGTGGCACGACGAGCTTGAACGGAACGCTGGCGGGGCGTTTGATATCGCCATCATCAACGATACCCTCATGACGAGCATCGCGTTTGAGGTCGATAGTAGAGTGCATGCAAACTTTACCGAAAGGTCGGTCAAGACTTCATCCCCAGAAGCGTGTCACTCACTTCCTCCTCCCTCACCGCCACTGATTTCCCCAGCATCGAGGCAGTAATAGAGTCCGCGTCCATCACAGCTCCAGGTTCGAGACGTCGCCGTCGATCTACCACGCATCGATATCATTCCCAGCCCAAGAGGCGACGTGACTCGAGATCGAGATCTCCTCATTCGTAGTCTAGCCAGCTGTCGTGAACGAAATCACAGTTCCCTATGATCAGTCTTGCGTAATTGATGCACCAGCGAAATTGGTACATGCACCTTCTGGTACGATGCTACTAGCATCAAGTACCAGTAATGCAGTTTGTACTTCCTCGCACTTTGTCGCATAGCTCACGCCAGTCACTACCGTAACATTGTGTAATACAACACGGTGAACGGACCATCTGCCGCGCATTCATCGTTTTCGCATGTAGCCCGGCGACGTCGAACGGTTCGAGTTGATCATACAGTTCTCCGATCGGTCATGACGCGCACGATACATCCCGTCCCCGCGATCTCTGTCAACTAAACGCACGCGTCTCAGCACCGGAACGACCTGACGGAAACAGAAACGCACACCTTTTCGTGCCACCCGAGCAACACGCTCCCGCTGACGTCGCCCCACCCGGGCATGCCCATCCCTTTGTAGATGTACTTCATCAGCGTGTCCTGTTCATCCTGGGAGAGCGATCTGAGGACAGTGGGGACGTCTGTGGATTTGGTGCTGTTGAGGACGGCAACGATAGTCTGGAGCGTGAGGTTCTGGTCGATGGCGATGAGTGGTGGGACAGCGGATTGAAGTCACGGACGGACCTTGGCTTCTTCGACGTTAGGTCCATAAGGCGGGCTATCCAGCGCGACGTTGAGAGCGCCGGTGATGTCTCCCCTGATGAGGAGGGATACACCGAGGAGGATGAGTAGACAGCGCGCGCAGCTGGCGCGAGAGACAACACCTGTTCAACGCGGTGCGCACGGCGACCTGTTTCTGCTTGACATCTGCTAGGACTTGGGTGGGGTTGCGCGGATCTGGGTCGTAGAGTTCTGTTTCTTGCAACACGTCTTCGTCGTACGCGTCGACGTCGATCTTGCGAAAGGACATCGCGGATGGAGTACTAAGGAGTGGTGCGATGAGATATAAACAATCGTAAATAAGATATGATAAGATTACGCATTGAATCCTAACCTAGAATACGTCACGTTCGAGTTATACAGAGCGTGACAATGTATATGATGACCTTAGTCATTAATCACATAGTTGATCCTCCGCAGGTTCGTCGACAGGCTCAGGCGCAAGGGACGGCTCGTCCAAGTCGAGCCCGGGCCTCGACGACGTCACCGGCAATAGCAGTAATAGGTTACTTGTTACTCACCACCCGACGTTGTGACTATTTTTCTGCAATTTTTCTCCAGTGCCAACTCGTGTGAAAACGACAGTAGTAAAAGGCTCAGGTTACCCCAGGCGACCCAACCAGTATACAAAGTACGACCCGTGTATATACAATCGAAATTACGTGTATCATGCAATACCTTAATATGTACACAGCCATGTTCAGATCGTCCGTCCGATGGTCAAACGCGACGCGTGGCTCTGAGGCGTCCGAGGTGCACGTCGGTGCATCCCTGTACCGCGGTACTAGCTCAATACCGTGACATGCATTCTTCGTCCACGAAACGTCTTCCGCCAAAGATGCTGCTGTGAGGTGTCTGGACCACAATTTCGGTGGTTAATTCTACGACGGAATCTCCTTTCCTAGTAGTCCGTGCGTGAGCACACATGTAACGTTTGGATTCCGTTTCAGACATACACTGGTTTGGGGGTATTGGGAGTAAGCAGTGATCGCACTGCCCTGCAGGATACGATCGTGCTGAAATAGGTTAATGTCAGTCGTCGGTCTTGATACTTTGTCGCTGGACGAAACGCATGGCATACCCCACAGTGATAGCTACAGATCGACGTCTTCGTTAGCTACGTGCATAGGACGTCTCCCAGATCCGCGGACTCACCACAGCCAAGAAATGTCATCACGATAACTAGATTTTGGTTCAGTTTTCGGATTGCCAAAAGCCCTTTCAAGCTTACAGCTGAGTTTAAGCAAAGCGGTGATCTGCGGCAGCTCTGAGTATACGGCACGACGCATAATAAGAGAATTACGGACCGCAAGCACCATGTATGCTATCGCTGCAATAACAAAATAAACGATCCCTTGCGATTTCAACCGCCTCTTCAAAGGGGACCTTGATGACTGTCTTGACAGTCCCACGATGGATAATACGAGTACAAGGAAGTCATAACAGGCAGCTTGGATACATGAATTGAGCATGATTCGAGCGTGAACGACATGACCAGACTCACTGTATAGGAATACGATCGTGCACAACGTGTCATACCTGAGGCGAACGTCACAAACACCGTCCACTTCCATCGATTCAACATTCGACACGCCTTGCAAAGAGAGCGTGAGTTGGGAGACAAGACAGCGAAGACGCCATCGTACCTATCGCTAGCAGCGACCATTGTCCTAACATGAGGAGCACAAGCAGACCGCGTACCACACGGGAATCCTTCCAGATCACCCATCTGCCACGACATTCGGCGTGTTAGCGAGGATTTTCGTTCGTTGACACCAGTAGGACTCACGTGCGGGTCATAAAAATCGTCGAACAACATCCCAGCGCCGTGTGTTGTGATATCTAACCAATAACAGACTCAGAAAACCAGATTCGCAGTATAGGGTTGCAGCAACGTCGCTCACAAATATCAACATTGTAGTAACTGAAGGGACAGATGAGCTGGTGCAAGGTGGAGAAGTGGTAGAATCAGACTGACTTAGACAATCGACATCCGTCACGAGTGGGCTTGTTGCAATGACGCTGTGCAAGGAAATAAAAGTACTGAGACCCTCCTAAGCTAAATCAAGATGGCAATATCCTTACCACGCAAGGAGGAACACCAAGAGGCTCGCGCGTCCAAGCAGGTAGGGGATCTCCACCGACAGTTATTCGACGCAAATGAAGAAAGATGCGAATGCTTACCAGTGGCCAACGGAAGGCCAACCGTCCCCGAATGACTGCGATTTCAATAAAGAGTGAATTGAAATATTCCCATCTGGATTGCATTTGAGCTAATCGTTCGTTTTTCCTGGAATAGATGAGAAAACACCTACCCGAAAACTCCGAGCAGTAGAAACAGGACATTAATGTTGACAGAGAAGAGAGCGGATGGTACATAGGGGATCTCCCACTTGCCCATCTTTTCAGATTTGAAAGGACGCGGTCAGCGTGGATCCTTTTGACGGAGAGTCGAGCCATGTGGTGCCCAGCACAGTATATAAGTATGCGTCAATCAAGTCCACGTTTCAGGCTAGTTTCAGGACCGCGTTTGACAATGACGTACCCGTTTCTGCGATCAAATGTCAGCCCAGGGTTATTTGGATCACCATCGTCCGGCGGTCGACTGAGTCTGACCTAACTCGGCTGCAAACTCTCGATGGGCTATCAGTCGACGGCTAGAACTGTGCGCTACTCACAAAGTCATGTAGCTTGTGTTCATGGCGCTCACTGATTCAAGTCGTACAGTGGTGTGCCATGTGGACTGTCAATCCGAGGCTGACGAAGCATAGCCAACGTTACCGCAATACCCCACGGTTGCCGGTTTTAGTCCTCGACACGCTGGTCCGATCAACGAACCGGTCGTCGGTAGTGACTCGCATGTGAGATACCCTGCAGACTTGAAAAATTGAACGTCAATTTGATAGATCGCAATTGGCCACGGTGTTACGTCCACCAGCAAGCAAACCAAGTACTACCGAGCCTCCGAGGGCCGTCCATAACACAAGAAACATGACAACATATCGATACAGAGTGGTCAATTAGGAGAACGATTTTTTTACGCAGAAGAAAGAGAACGGAACTTGGAAAACGGAAATACTTAATGCATCCTGAAACAGTTCTTGCATAACCCCTTGCGTTCACAAGGATGTTGCTCGAAACTGATGCAATACGAGGATATGTTTATCAGGCTGTCGAAAGGGGAGACATCCCGGACGGAAGCACCATTCGATCCGGACATGTACACACGTGTAGCTGACGACTTCTCTGTCTTCAGACGTCGCTCGGGTACGAGAGGGGGAATGACAGGTACAGTCGCTCGACGAGGCGGTGGCGGTGGCGGTAGCCTCTTGGGACCATCCGAATTGGTTCTGTTCAGCAGAATTGGCGGAGAAAAGGGTGTTAAGCCCTGATGAGCCGGGAAGATGTCTTCGTCATTGGATGGTTTGACGGGCATCAAATACCGCTCTTCCTCGTCGTCGGGATTCGTACTCGAGACGCTCTGAGTATCGAACCCAAGGCTGCTCGCCGAGTTCGGTGGGTTCAGGAAATCGTAAGCCGATTCACTGTTGTGCGTCGTGTCTCCATGTTCGGGTTGACCAGGGTTCAATTCAGAGGGTGACGAACGGCGCGTGTCCGAGACCGGCTCAGTATACGTCATGGGGAACAGACCCTTGCGACCGTCCTTGTGCATCCCGAGGCACCAGTCGTCAAGTACTTCTTGGATGACCTTAATCTCGTCCCCTGCCTTGAAAGAGAGCTCGTCCGAGGAGCCGGAAAAGTCATACAAGGCTCTAACCAGTATCGGCTCCCGTTGAGAAGGGGGTTTCCGAATACGTCCATTAGTTCTCGGTGATTCGGCGAGCAAGTCTACGGGTTTGACTTTGGGGGACTTGCGAGAAAACGACCTGGAACTGGGTGGACGTGAAACGTTAGGG
Organism: Wakefieldia striispora; assembly: GCA_038090475.1. Classification (NCBI taxonomy): domain Eukaryota; kingdom Fungi; phylum Basidiomycota; class Agaricomycetes; order Agaricales; family Hymenogastraceae; genus Wakefieldia; species Wakefieldia striispora. The sequence goes on along the minus strand of JBBPMU010000085.1, from coordinate 29,581 downwards.
GTGTCCGGACCATCCTTCTCTTCTTCTTCATTCATCAAGGCAGTGAAGGAATCTCGGTCTTTCTTTCCGAGCCCGGTGATTGAGCTGACCGCATTCGAGGCCCACCCAGGAACACTCATCTTCTTATTCAGTGTTCTTACGCTCTCATTCATGGCTGCAGTGACACTGCTATCGGAGCGCTTGCGGGAGGCCCGGGAAGTGGGTCTTGAGGGAATTGCTGGTTTTTCAGCATCGGACTTGCGCCACCCTGGAGTACGAACACCGGGTTCGTCTCCGGACTCCACTGACGAGGTACGGCTCGAAGGTGCGGACCGCGTGGAGCGGACAGTGTGGTACTTCTCATCGTCCACAGACGAAAAAGCACGTGATTGAGAACCCGCTCTCATGGCCTCAAACTTGGTCAATGTCGCCCTTTAACTCGAATATCAGCGACACGTCAAAAGGACGAAAAAGTACGGACTCGTCACAGCAACTAGCTTTTGCGTCGCTCATTATCTCAAAGTATTGCCTCGCGAAATTGAACTGGATGTCAAGGAAGTTGGTGAGCGCGCGTAGCTGCAGGAGCTCGTTCTCCTGGATAATTTGAATCCGAGCACGGACGTCCTCAGAGGTTTCCTCGCTGTTCCCACATGAGTATCAAAGGAACTCCGGGATGGATACGAGGGCTTACAAGCGTAATCGACACCGCTGCAGTTCGTCTTCAGCCTCCTTCCTCTCCTTTTCCTTCTCCTTTTTACCGTTTTTGATCTTGTCGAGTTTGCTTATCGCCGCGTCGTAGCTGAGCCTAGATACGTAGAAATAAGCACGCCGATCACATATCCCGACCGCCGCCGACTCACCTACGACTTTCCAGTTTCTTACGCTGGTATTCGTAGTCCTTGATGTCTTGTGCATATCCCTCACACGATGCAATGAACGTATCCCGAAAAGTGAGCCCGTACGCCTCTTGGAGGGTAGCAACCTTGCAGTGAGCCCTGCCCATGGCGACGAGGCACGCCCCTGTAGGGACAGGGGCAAGCATAGCGTCAAGTACACCGTCAACAGTCGACGATAGCGACACACACCGAAAGCAGAGTCATTGCTATACTCTTCCCCGTGGGTGACCATGACGATCCCGAGCGCATCGAGGGGCAGGAGCTTCTCCGTCTCCCCAGAAGACGGCGACTCCTTCTTCTTGGACAGCACATGGTGATACTCTTCCGAAGCTGCCTGCAGCCTAGTCAAACGTACACAGACAGGCGGCATTGGAGATGTGAGAGAACAGAGATCGACGCGAGCACGGTAACGAACCGGAGGATGCCTTGTTTTCTCAGCTCTATGTCTTGCTCTAATTCCTTGAGGTCATCTTCTACGACCACGGTCTTGTCGCGGGAGGAGATCTTCTCGCCTGCCCACTACACCCGGACGTCGGGGTCAGCCCCACGGATCGACACAACTTGATGTCGGGACGAACCTGTCTAAACTTGCCGAGCTGTACGCGTCGCATCGGTCATCGTCTCATCGCTGTGCGCGAGTTCAAACGGGTTGACTCACCTGTTTGCTAGCCATGGATGTGGGAAGGGAAAGGACTGATTCATTTTATTATTCGAGGGTGGTCCGATACCGGACAGGGCCGGCGGGGCGCGGTGTCAATGAATGTCGATCATCACGTATTATTGGCGCAACACAGCCAGCATTTCAAAATAGTTTTTTTTTATATATACATATCATCCTTGCCAACGAGAGATACAACGTGACAATGGGCACCAACAATGTCTATACTGTCATGGTTTCGAGGCCAGTCGCATGCCTTCTTGTATTGCAACTGCTTCCTCGACCCAGGGAAGCCTGAAGAAATCACTCCGACGCAGCTCTTCTGCGCGAATCGTGGCACCTTCGCTAGGCCCACTCCCAAGGACACTCTCCAGATCCCGCGACTGCGATTCCAGCCATGTCTGAATAAATTTTGCCGGGTCCTCTGCAAAACTCTGCAGGAATACGCGCTTCGTGTGCGCATTATGCAATGACTGTGCATGGAGCGATATCTAAAAAGGTGGCTGTGCTTGAGATCAAATTGGCGGAGTATTGTCCGAAGAAAGTACCTCCTCGTCCAATTTACCAAGGTCCTGTATACTCTCCTTGCTGGACTGCACTATGACTGCCATTCGATTCTTCACGGCTGTGTCCTCCATTCTGACTTCTATATCCCAAGCAGATGGTCGCTCGGGAGGCGGAGCTCCGGGGTCGAATGTGTAATACAATACGATTGGGTCCGGAGGCATGAGGTGGCGGTTCACCAGCTCCGGCAGCTGCTGAAATACGATCGAATCTCCACCGAAGATCTAGAAAATGAAAATCTCAGCACAGGTTTCTTCGCACCGCAGCGCTTTCCACGGACCGGTCGTAAATAGTCATCTGCCTTGATTCTTCGACGATCAACCTTGTCTTGCAGACCATTCAACTTGATATAGTTCCATAGCGTTTGTATGACTCCTATCCGGCTTTCTTCCTTGATCCCCAATACGTACGCTAACACGACAACGTGAGATATTGCGAGGCAGACCGACCCGAAATTTTTTTTTTACCTAAATCAGGACTGACTTTGTACTGTTCTGGAGTATGTTCGAGGTGCATGAGGATTCGGACCCTTGTCTGTTGATCTCCCATCCGTCTGATCGTAAAGCCATCTAGTGGCGATTGGGCACCCTGGGGTCGAGGCCACTACGAACATTATCGGCACAGTATTCACAAAACAAATGCTCGCGGCGCACCTCGACGATGTTGCCGTCTGGGTACAAATGAGGGTCCCTATCCAGTTCCATGATCATCCGCTTGATAAACGTCGAAAACTTGCGTGGTGGCGCCTTGTCTCGAGAACGTTGATTGGGTAACTGCATGCCGTCGTCAACATACCGGGAAGGGGAAAGCTTGAGGCATAAACTCAGGCACACACCTCGAGAAGACGACCTTCGACTTTTAGCGACCACGCTGGAATGCCTTGTCCAGTTTCAAAGTTGACCGTATCACCTTCACCGTCACCTTCACCGACTTGCCAGGGTTGACCAGAAACCGTGTGGCTGACAAACACCCTCAACGTTCGTGTCGTCTACGGAGGATCCGTATGAGTTTTCGGAACCATCACGCGTGTGGAGACATACGGTCGGATTTCGCGCCAACGCGTCTTGCACCTCGACTCTTTTCCTTGTCATGGTCCAATCTAGCTTCTTCTCCATCTCCAGTAAACTTTGATACATCTTAGACTCTTGTGCGAATTCAGGAAACTGGGCGAGTGCATTTGGGATGGATTTGTCTGTGAGCTTGCGCCTCCTGTGAGGCCATGAGATGAGCATTTGCTGCGGCCCAAAGTGAACCTCGGTGCACGTACTTTGCTGATTTTACGCCCTCCATGTTGAATAATAGTCAGGTAGAAGTTTGAACTTTGGACGATAGTGAGTGTAGGAGTTCGGTTTAAGAGTAACATCGCTGCCGATGGGGGTCTTCAAGACTAAAAGTAGTATGTGACCCCCCAGGCAGCTTGAATACTACTGCTAAGCACACTTTGACAAGCAAACTACTGTTACACAAAGATCTCTCCAATCCAATCCAATCCAATCCAATCCAATCCCTGGTCCGTTGACACGTCAGAAATTTCACGCTAGCACTCTCGAGTTCTAGAAGACAGACACCCATACCGTCAGTCACCCCACCGCAATTTAGAAGAGGTAAAAACAACACGCACATCCTCACTAATATCAGCGAAATCGCTCTCCAAAAGCGGTCGCCCTTCCACCAGCTTCCCCATGTGCGTCGGTGCGAAATGCGCGCCTTTCCTACGCAGGCCCATCAGGTTCTTCAGCCCGTCCAACGGCGAGTGTTGGAACGTGATCGCAGTTGGCAGGTTCCTCGGTCGGATCCTCGGCGAGACAAACCCGTCACTCCCAATCTCGCCTGCCGGACCCTGTTCACCAGATTCCACATCCCTCACGTATACGCAAAGGAAGCGACATAACCGGGTGTACGCCTCGAAATCCCGCAGGTATAGCTGCCCAGCAAACACGTTCAACTGATCCATAAGAGGCGTGGGGGGAGCCCATCCGGTGAGGACCTTGGGGGTACTGTACAACTCAAGATCGTCACATGACTTCATGGACTTGGTGACGCGGGGCGTGTACAGGTGCAGGTGGACATCACGACTCGACCTGATTATAGGTATCAAACGATCCACTTCGTATGGACTCAATATGACGAGAACTTGGTTTTGAGCCCTCTTTCCGGAGATGACAAACTGGACGGGTCGCAGGTAGTCGTCAACCTTTTTTGATGAATTCACCGTCTTTTCAAAGTCCACCGTCACCAATACCGATGGACTCCAAACATGGGCCTCTTTGGCAGCTGCGGACGTCGCCTTGAGCGTCTCGAAAGCTGGACGGAAAGCCTTGCTCTTTGCGGGGACAATGCCTGTCTTGACAAACGAAAGAACATCCTGATGGAGTGAATGAACCGCCGGGGGCACCTTCGCGGGCCGGTCCACTTGTCGTTCCCGTTCAGCTTCGTGAATCACCTCCCGCTCTTGTTCTTCGTCCATGTTCAACAGACGACGTGGTGACAACGCTCCCAGGTGAGCACAATGTCGGCGAATATCACCAGTGGCCTGGAACGCGACGCTCGAGGGATCGCGAGGCCCGTAAAGGTCTTCTAGCCTTTTGGCTTCTGGCTGAAGCCACGTGAGCGATAATTGCTCTGGAGTCAACTCGCCTCTACTGAAGCTGCTCCAAACGTCGTATCGGGATGCATGATCCATTCCTTGCTGTGCCCAATGAGGCGCCCGCTGTTGGATATCGTCGCAAGTCTCGCGTATCGCCCAATGTAAGATATCCATAGCGCCAATGGTACTCGAGGGATTTTTGCCCGCCACATAGCGGATACGTCGATCCACCTCAAGAGGCGCGAAAAACATAATTGAGTGGCCAGTGGCATGGCCAAGCTTGCGCATCCTCATGCAGCCTGTCGGCGGAAAGCAGTTAGATTCAGGGACCTGGGTACGCATGCTGCATGTACCTTGAACCAAACGATCTTTCGTGACCTTGGGACCTAGTGTGACCGCTGCGCGGAACCCACTAGGGAAGTTGATGTCGGTACCGCGGGTATGTGCATCATCGAGGTAGATGACACATTGGTCTAGCTGTTGTGCGAAAGGCGACGATAACAGAAGCTGCTTGTCACCTTCTCGTGTGAGCACAGTCAACTCGTCGTCCTTGTTGAAATAGATGGCCGCGGAGGAACCCGGACTAACGTCAAGCCATTCCTTGGCGAGCTCCTCGTTCTCCAGATCCAGCATTTGGGCCCCAACATCCAATAGGACACGGATCTCGGGCTTTTGCGCGACCAATGTCTTGAGAAAATCGACGGTCCTGAGCCGTTCCTGGTTCTTCTGGGTTGCACACATGTAATGGTTGTTCTCTGGCCGGAGAAGGTAAGCTAGGACCTTGGCATTCGTTCCTCGTTGATGGACAGGATCATGCTGCGTGATGTGGAGGGGCAGGAGATACCGGTTGTCGTTGGTCCCCGAAAATCCTTCACACCAAATACGACTTAGCCTAAAAGTGTGGCGACAAGGCCATCGTCACTCACCGGTTAGCAAACGCTCGCGTTCCTCTGCCAGATCCCATCCCGAGCACGACAATTTCGCCGGGAACTCCTTGGCTTCCCTCGGAAACACGATTCTTGAAAGGTAAAAATCGATCGTTGCTTTATTCCGGGAGAACGAGGGCATCAGGTACTTGGTCCACTGCTCCGACGACTTGATGTTGATGCCGCTTAGGGACTGCAATGATTCCGGCACGGTGGGACACTCGCGAACCCAGTGATTGTAATCCACGGATGGGTCGTCCTGCTTGAGCAAAATTTCAAACGAGAGCTTCAGTTGTGTTTCATCGAGACCGCCGTAGTAGTATGAGAGACAGGTGAGGATGATAGCAACATCGGGATGTCCGAACTCGGCTCTTTGCGCGGGGACATCCTTTGCTCTGTACGGGACTGCAAGCATGGTCCGCTTGGACGTAAGACCATAGTCTACCCGCCACCTTCGCTCTCGGAAAGCAAACAAAAGAATGCCGCTGGCCAAAAGACCGCGTAGCAATAACAGCCCACCCCATAGAGGCGTTTGCTGGCAGTGATCCTTCATCAGTCTAGCTTTCGCGGGCGGGATTTCTTCGCGCAATATGAAGCTGCGGATCGCATCCCTCAGGACCGGACGGAAATGCTGAAAGCTCAAGTTTGGCAAGCAACCGTTCATGATGTCTTGCATTATCCATAGTATCAGCCTCTTGCCAACGTCTGGTTGCAAGATACGAAGATGGGGAAATGATCCGGGTGGTCCACGTTCGTACTCCACTCCGAGCGGGAACTCCTTTCGGAGGGAAGATGCGCACCGGTTTACGAGGCCGAGAATCTGCTGAGTGGTGGTCCATCGTTCTGGGAAGCCATCCATAGGTTGCTGAAAGCCGATGGTGTATACCAACTGGTAACGAACATGAAGGATCTCGTCGCTTTCATCCAAGATATCTCGCGAACGAGAATACAGCCATCTTTGAAGCTCCAACAACCGGGCTGGTACCTGCTCATCTTCTGGCTCGGACAGCTGCTTCTCCACGGTCACGAGTTTCAGTGACAAGACGTGTTCTGGCTGGACGACCAGAATACCCCGATTGACCATGCATTCCGTCATAAGCTTTTGGAGGGCGTCGACCTGATTAGCATTGAGCTCGACGGAGCGAGAAAACGGAACGTAGTATATCCGCCTGTTGGCGAGTCCACCGAGGCGATCTACGAGAAGCTGGAACATTTGTGCTGTCAACGCCTTTGGGACGATGACGCGGACGACCTGTTCACCATCGGCGAGAACGGCAGCGGAGATCGGGACGATCACGGAGGATTTTCCCTCACCCATATTGAGCTGCGTAGCCGTATTCTTGCCAGAACGTGGGGATATCATTTCGTAGGCAACGTCTACCTGAACACCACGAATCAGGAAGTTGCTCTGGAGCTGATATAGATGAAGCGCATGGCGTCAGCAACTACATGTACACATTCATTGCGAATGACACACCTGGATCAGCAGCCAGTCAGGATGTTCTTCAGCAGACCAGCCAATACATCCTTCGTTCTCCGCTTCCCTGTAGAATTCTTCCTGGAAGCCGTCCTCGTGCAGTCGGAGTAGTTTCCGAGCACGCTGAAGCCCGAGAGCGAGTAAGGCCAACTTTGTGAGGCATTTCTTCCAGTCGTTAGAGAGTACGACTGATGAGTTGGATGCGAGCAACCGGAAAAGAGCATGTGCGGTGACACGAGGCCATTGGCCTGACAGTTCGAGCGCCCGCTCGCTCTTGCTTCTCGGACTTAGATCCTGTTTGAGATAGTCCAACGCTTTCACGTATTGGGTCCGACACCAAGTATAGTGCGTCACGAGTCTCCCGGTAGTAGGTTGCTTCGTCGTTCCTTGCGCGGCCTGGGCCTTCTCGTTCCCAAAGACCTCTGCACTGCGGCGAAGAGCCGTGACATATTGATAGTGGAACGGGTTCGTTGCGTCCGCCTCAGCGGCAGTGATTAGTTGCTGCAACGAGGTAGAACCGGATGATGAGGTGCTCCCAGCCCTCGTAGCGTACCGGGGTAGCTTTTGATCCTGCGTTTTTAATGACGGTGCGGGTCTGGCGAACAGCTGGTCCACTGTCACAGACCCAGTAAAGCGAGGGGAAAGGCCCTCCGAGGGTTGGAACGAATAGGGAGGGTGGAGGGTTGGGTCCACCTGCGAATGTGCATCGCTCAGTATGTACTGGACACGAACGAGGTGCACCCGAAGTTCCAGATTGCGGTAGCAGCTGGAAAACAAGTTTTCAACGTTGGTTGTCAACTTTGCGATGTCATACAGATTGGCGTTGAGTGAGCATTCCGGAGGCGTCTCACGTGGCCAATCGCCCAAGAACTCGTCGACTGCTGCACCGGCGTCCGCATCTCGTCTCTCGCTATACAATTTGACTTGTCGCTTTCGCAGTTTGTTGGAATTCTCGCCAGGTCTGGCAGGTTCGGTGCTTTCGGGACTGTCCTCGAAGGGATACGCAGAACTAGAAACGTAACTGCACAAGGCGTCCGGGGAAGGGTAGTATCCATGGGAGAGATTATAAGAATCATGGAGCGGAGGATCCTCCAAACTGAAACGCGAGTCCGTCGCAAAGGCTACGAACACGGGAACCACATCGCTGAACTCTGGCGACGCATACGCCATGGCAGGAAGAGAGAAAAACAACTGCGTCCACATCTCTTCATCGGAATCGTCGCTAGCCCTCAGAAGATTGTAGACCTCGAGCCATATCGACGGCAGATTGGGGCATAACCATGAGCGTTCGTATTGCAACGATAATGGTGCCTCCCCAGATACGGTTTCCTTCCATGTTTCTATGATAGTTTCAACGTACTTTGCGGCTGTGCCATCGGTAGCCCGGTAACGGACAGTGGTCGCCGCCATGTAAGCGCGGTGCTCTCCTGAGGCAGATTCCACCAGGTCCCTTCCGGGGTACCTAACGTCAAGCGACTCTCCAAAAGGGTGCCCAGAGGACTCGGGTGGGAGAAGGTACGCGGCCCTTAGCGCACTGCGCTTCAGCAGATGCTCGTCTTGCAATGGGAATGTTTCGAATAGAGCACTAGATTGACCCTCCTGGAACAACAAAACCCTCTCGCAATGCTCCTTTATCCCTTTGGCGACAACGTACAAGTCGGGATGCTGAGAGCTCGCAGGGAGGTCGAGCCACTCTACCTTTTGCATGCACTTAAGTTGCTCTGGATACCACGTGCGTGATGGACACATGGATGCGATCAAGCCCAGAAGTTCTGCATCCCGGGCGCTGAACTTCATGATCGACCAGCAATTAGCCGACCGAAGAAGTGATAACGCTTCCTCCGTTCCGGACCTGCCTGTCAGCGGATCCATGCCACACCCACTCGTCAGTGCATGCAGGTAAGCGCAATACAGCTTATTTGTCAAGCTGACATTCCCAGTCAGATAGCCCAGGTCCGTGTCAACTCTATAGGTTTGGTACGTGACCCGCTGGTGTGCAGGGCCCTGTGTATCAATCTCGACACGGACGTGATGGCCGTCCTTCCGGAAGGAAATGTCGCCCTCAGGGATGAGGACACACCGAGGGATGAGGTCAACGGCGATGGCGTTTTTGGTCTTCGGCCGAAGTACTAGCCGATTGGCTAAACCGAACATCGTCCCTATAGATTGGTCCTCGTCGTAGACCATGTCCCGGATGTTTTGAGACCGCAGGTTCTCATCCTCGTCAACGTAGAAGGACAACCCGTAGCGGGGCAAGGCAACAGTCAGTTTCAACGATGACGAAGGGCGATTAGAGTCTATCGGGGACGCAGTGACAAGGAGATTCTGGGGGGAATCGAGGGGTTTCAGGAGATTTGACACCATAGTCCAAGATGAGCTGCGAATGTCTACGAGGAACTCGCAACCTTTGCGCATGCGGTATTGCCCAGGGGTACAATCGATGCTCCAATTCTCCGGTGAAATCTCCCAAAGCTTGTCGAAAGGACGTATCTCTAATACAGACGTGGAGAGGTTCAACCAGTGCACATGTTCACTGAGCAATACCGCTGGCAAGTCCCCAGTGAGCTTCTCTGACGGTATGAGCTCCAGTATCGCAGCATCGGTCCCAGCTACTTGCTTTGCTCGTATCACCAAGTCTTGATCTCTGAGCGAAAAGAAAACCTAGACGAGTGAAATGAGCACCAAAACCTACGCTGTGTACCTTCATTTGCGCTCACTTGATGACCAGGAACCACATCCCCCCGTGTCGAGTAATCCATTCCTGGCAAATCAGCCGGCACAACATCAAGTACTTGCTGTAGCCATTGTCAGTGACTTGTACGGCGTAGGTAACCTCGACCCCACCTTGCCGAATATGTGACCATACAACGGATGCCGGATAATCTCACCAGGCAATCTACCCAACGGTATTCCATCCACCAGGAGCGACCCATCAAGCAGGTTGAAGTACACCGCCTGCGAGCATTGACTTAGCGTGGGTGCAGTTTTGCACCAAATCCAAGGGGAATTCGAGTATGGTAATGGGGTCCACTTCGAACCTGAACGGTAAGAAGACCAGACGCTACTGACTGCGCGATCAATGCCTCGATTGCCATGCTGGGTTTGGATAATATCAGACAGGACACGCTCGAGGGTGAGGGAAAGGCGGCGATCTCGGTCGAGGAGTAGCCGGGAATGGGTGGGGAGGGAAGAAACCTTGCCAGGTGTGTTGTCGTGGATAAGGATGGCGGAAGAAAGCAGAGCCTCAACGTCTTCTACAGAAGAAAGGACCTCCCGGAACATGGCGGGGTCGACATCGAACGTACTTCGACAAATTGCTGCGGTATCTCGTAAAAGTCCACGCAGCTCCTCATCTCTGTGTGTTCCTGTGACGCTTTTCGATAGATCCATTACCCAGGAGAATACCTTGTAACGCACGGCACGGAGGAGTTCGATAGCCTTCTGTGAGACGGCTTGGTCTGGGTTTGACACAAGGATACGACCTAGTAAGAAAGAGATAGTATCCATCGTCACGCCTTCCAGCCAGTTTGCTTTAACGTCCTTGAAAAGGCTTTCGAGCTCTTCAATGAGTGCATAACAAAATGAGGGCTGTCGGATTTCTTGGTGCCACATCCACCCTTCATCGGTGAGCGGTCCAACCTGGGAAGCCGCCTGAGCTGTGAGGAAATGGACTTCGTAACGACGGAAGGTCAACGATCGACCTCTGAGCTCGCGCAAGATGTTGAGCCACTGGAGCGAACCACCACTGCGCAGATGTCCAAACGCCAGATATTCGTGGATAGAAAGCTCTTTATGGCAATCGAGTTGATTTGCCATGATTTCGTTTGAGACATGAGAAATGGTATCGACATATTTCTGCAGGTTCTTATATGGCCCGCTTGGAAGCTCATACGTGCAGTACCGTTTGATGTTGACACGGCCAAGTGCTTCTGAGACAGGAATGCGAGAGTGGGTATCGAAACCACTGAACTTTAGGCCATTATTAACGCAAACTTGTTTCTCTGTGGCCGGGAGCGACACTCTATTGTAATGGGTGACAACAAATGGTTTGGTATCAGAGCCAAGGGTGACCCGAGATCTTGGATGTTGGACGAGGTAAGGTTTAAGCGCATCATATTGGGTAAGCTTGATATAGGGATCTTTTGGTTTGAGGGATGGCGAACAAAGATCGACGAGAAGACGGAATGTGGCAGTACGCCACATGTTGAACGATATTGGACAATCCAATTCGAACACGACGACCTCGGCAGATAACCCTCCGGCTGGCAACGGCCATTCATAGAGAGGGATTTGCAGTCTCCTGAGTTTTTGCTCAAGTCGGCACTTGGTACAGTCTTTGGGGTGGAATTCCCGGCCGTCCTGAGTAATCGCGGAAGAGTGATCCGTGTTTACACATTTTTGCTTGAGGTCGGCGTGACGAGCATTCGCTTTCTCAAGTTGAACTATCTTCTTATCGCGATCCTGTTGGGCTGCTTCTTCGATTCGAGCCTTGAGACACTCAAGATGGAAGGATCCTCTGTAAAAACGGGTGGCAAAGGAGTTATTGGTGGTGGCCGAAGAAAACACAGAGCCAAGATTGGATTGAGAGTGGCGATTGGAAATATATTGGTGTGCTTTACGGAGACGGTTGAGGCTGGAATTCTTGCGAAACAACAGAGACTCCAGAAGACTCGTCGGGACCTCAGGAGAGTAATCCGCGAGCATCGGAATCTCCCTGATGGCCAGTTTATCGAGCGCCACCCAAAGCTCAACCGTGGTTAACAGCATAACCGACATTTGTTCCGGATTCCCCGCATACGTTTCTGCAGCCTTTGAAGAATACATTTCTCCTAAGACCTCGAGCTTCACGCACGCTTCATCATTGTCCGTGACCTGGCCCAGCCAGGTATCAATGCCCTCTTCCACTCCTCGCTCGACATCGTACAAGGTAACGCCGGGATCAGTAGAATATGCCTCCTCGAAAAAGGCGCCATCCGAAGATAGGAAGTCATCTAGGGCGCCTCGTGGTCGATGCTTGGGACTGAAGTAGGTGCTGACAGAGTCGCCTCGGCGGGAGGAGAGGGCGTTCCGAATATAGCCGCCACTACCCAAAAGTGAGAGCTGGATGTCGTAACTGAGATTAAGTTGGGAGGGGGACCAGAGGGGGGAGACACGCTGAAGATCCTGCATCGATTTCCACCTCTGTTCAAGAGTCGACCGGATGAACGAGCATGTCTGCAACGCGGTCTGTGAGAGCCAATTTGGTACCGACGGCCCAAACTTCTGTAATCGTCGACCGATTCTGGCCGACATGAAGTGGAGGAGATCACTGGACAGATGGGTACACATGTTCTCCTTTGCAAGGCAACACATGAAAAAGAGAATGAATGCCTTGTAGACATCGTGCCCAGTGCCAGACTGAGCCAGTGACGTCTGGATGGCAACCCGAATGAGGAGCCAGAGCGACGAACGCCGCCACGGCAACTTTGAGTTCTTCCATACAACATCATCGCTAACCCGCTTGCTAATGCGAACAATGTCGGCAGGGCGACCCACGCTCCTCAAGATACCGGTAAGCAATTCGGTAATGTAACGGGGGTGAGTTGTATCTCTAGCCTCGATGACAGTGGACTGTGCTTTTCGACTGGTTGCGGCGGCATCAAGGGTGTCGACATTCATGTGAACGAGGAAATTGACGAGTTCAGAAAGAAAGGTATCGTCGTCAAATACGTTGTTAGGGATTTTGATGGCAGGCCCGGGATAGGAACAGATGAGCTTGCCTTGCCCGCTCATGACATTTTCAGCCTTGGGTGACACCTCGAAGGCCTCGAAAACGGTAACATCTTTCTGTCTTCTAAAGATGACTGCCACATTTTGGGCCTGGATAAGAAATGAGAGGGTGTCTGTAGGCCATGAGTTCTCGACGTACATCACAGGTTCCGAGCGCTTACCACCAACGTTCATGTCGCTGAGCTGGTACATAGTCTGAGACCGATCCAAACCTTGGAGCTGGACAATGGCCTGCAAGTTGTCCAGCATGCGTAAAATGCCGAGCCATTGAGTTATATCGATTTGGCCACCAGCGTGGTCCGAGTTAATGAAGAGGCGCGCAACAGAAACAATTGCCGCGATTAGAGAACAATCATTGGAGATACTGTGATCATCGCCATCAGGAAGCTGGAGTGGTAGAAAAGTATGTGTGATGGTATATTCGAGTGTAGGAATGTCCCCGGGGTCAAAGAGTGAAATAGTATTCATTCGGGCGCTAAGGGATGCTGTTGAGAATGGGTGTGGAGGTGGAAGGCGTGGCGTTGCAAGAGAAAAGAGGGCGTAAACTGCCTGCTTCCTGTTAAGAACCTTGTTCTAAATTTCGATAATCTGAGTCCGAACAAACACGGGATGGACCTACACTGTTATCAAAAGTGCAGCTCAATGGAGGAAGCTTCAAACGGATATAGAGCGAGAGTTAGGCCCGCAGCGACGGTCCTCGGCACATGCCTTGACGGCTCAAAGCCTTGAGACTCGGCATACAAGTGGATATCGATGAAGATAGCGTACTTTTCTGTGGTCCAGCAAGCTGGCTACTCGACGTGAAAGAAGAACTTGAAACGTCCATAACGCGACAATCGGAAAACTTGTGTGTTGCGATTGTCAAAGCTGCCGGGTACGGTCACTGGAGGCCATGTTGAATGAACAACCGAGGGAAAGTCCTCCGCGGAGTCAACACGGAGTGGGCTGAGAATATCGGAAAATCGGACCAGGTCGCGGTCTCCCACCGACCCAATATTCTCACAGCTAGTACTAACAACATCGTATCACAGGCATGGGCATTCGTATTCAAGAAAGGACTGTGTGAAAGGAGGACTCCTTCGATGAGAATTCGCGCTCGTCACGGCCTCGGAGACGCACCAGCAAAGATCTGCAAATACTTTGACCCACGTATACACGCAGACACTTCCGCGCTTTTGTTGGTGTCTCGCCCGAGATACTACCCATCGACCAAATACAAGGGGTTCACCGACTGGGGTCACTGGCGCCGCCAAAAAGAGTTCCAGTCCACCTCAGGATCCCAGTGTAAAATGTCGCGGTCGCCCATGGCAAGATCGCATCAAGAGTCAGCATGTTTCGCGGATTTGGAGAAACAATCAGGTCATGTCGGTCGTTGTGTTTTGTCGTCTTGCGTCTTATTGTGTCATGTTACCGAGACGATGGCCCCCAGGTAGACGCGCAACCTGATTCCCTTGGAAGCAGCGCAAAAACCAATAAGTATTGGTCTATCTATCTACGTACGCCCTGTTTGATGGACTACAGACAGCGGTCTCAGAGAGCATATCCAGCTTGACAGGCCTCCGAAATGGTACTATGCGATGTGGAGAGTTCACTAACACTGAATTCCAATAATGACCGCCGGCGATGGACCTTCAAGGTAGCCACGAGCGCTGCCTGGGGGCCGAAGTGGTCTAAACTTCAATTTCTGGCACGCATTCCTAAGGTCGGCTAAGTATGTTGTAACTTCGTCTCCATCCTTCTCTTGCGTGTTTTCTGTGTGCTCGCCTTTCTTATTAAGTGATTCAATATCTCGTTTCCTTGACGGCCGGTGAGGATGGTTGACCTACGATCAAGCGGTTACGCCTTTGCATGCACCGATACCATCACGTTGGATCCCGGACACCGATTCCCAATGCTGTGAGCTAGGTTTTGATGTTCTCCGTCTTCCAGGCACCAAGTACATTCCTCGACCAACATGTACGTCTCATACCCCTATGCCCAGCGTGGTGCAAGTGGTATCCGGGTTTGAAGTTTGTTGTACCGCTAATCATCGCCTTACCGTTCAGGTCGTTCAGATCTTTGTAGATCCAGATGTCGTCTCTTGTAGGTATTCCAGACATGTGCAAGTGGCCACGGAGCCGACTCGGAAGCGCTCGTGCAATCAGTTGACAGCTTCTACTTTTCAAGAAGAAAGATCACATTCTCAGTCAGGGCCATACCGCATGCGAAGACGGATCTCCGCAGGACAACAATTCAGGAACCCACCCACCGAGTTCGACAAGAACGACATCCAGAGGAACTGCACATGTGCACCCCGATACATTTGCCAGTACCTCGAACACTTACAGCAGGTCGATGAAATGCCAGGCACCGAAAATCACTCGAGCTGAGACCGACACTAGCCTTAAGATTGCACTCCTTCCGTCGGAGGCCGATTCTCAGGTAAGTCAAGCACCAACGTCGATACAGTGGCTGTGTGGATGTTCATATGTCAATCTGGGTACGAAGGAGGTGGGACGTCGCTTGGACCCTTGCGAACGCCACCCCAGCAGATAGAAGACGGAAGAGCGGCGAAAGGTATTTCATCGTTTGTTGTGAATGCGATATATATGATTTGGCTGATGTGATATCAATGTTTCAGAAGTCAATCAACCGTGCTCTGCGTTCGGTCATCGCGCGAAGCTCAGCAAGTATGGACGTTCAAGATGCATGTCAGTAGCTGCGACTCAGACTCCCTCCCAGTGTGGTCCATCGACCCTCCAAACAGTGGTATGTGCAATATTCACCTCAATCGGTGTCCCTCTTGCTCTGAACTGCATGCTGTAGTTCATATGAGCCTCGTGGATCGATGAAACTCTCATCAATTCCTGTATGGCATCGTCGCATGACCGCCATTTGTGCAAGTGTCAGGCAGTCTATGGATATTGGGGCAGGGTATGGTGGGAATTACAGGTATCTCACCAGGCAGAACAACATCTATGCAGGAATTGATGAGAGTTTCACCGATTCACGAGGCTCAGCAATTTACCTCGATGTACCAGCCTAGTGCTGGGCAGGTTCTGTGGGGGCCTAGAGTGGTACTGGGTTCCCATTGAAAATTTCTGCGCAGCTGAAATTTATAATGACCCTCGCAGGCTGGTACTCGGAAGACGACTCGGACTAGCGGACGTCACTGTCTCTCAAGTTCTCACCATCAACCTGACTGCCGGGCCAAGTCATTTGTATCTGGGGCTCCAAGGTCGGAGACAACTTGATGTATCCTTCTACGCCGCGTTGTATATTTTGGGGGTCTTTCGCTCCACATCAGATCTACATAGCCGCCACTGATTCGATGAACTCCGACCACGACGTACTTCAAGGCGTCACGCGTCACGCGTCACTACAGTACGACGCCCGGTTGATGAGCACGAGCCACGATCGTGATAGAGAGGAACCACGGATGAACATGTGTTCGAAGGCGCGCTGATGGGCTTGTGCAGCTTGTACAAAGGTGCTTGTGTCGTAGCTGCTGAAGTAGTCGACAATACACTGAGGCGACGGTAAACGAGCTTAGAGTCGGACTTGGTTTGGTGGGAAGTTGATCAGGGACCCACTCCGTACCACTCGGCCGTCTAGATCCACATGTCTGTGAGCGATCAGAGTCTCTCACATCCCCCCCGCACCGACCGCGAAGACGCCGTCCAGGCCAGTAATCATCTATCACAAGCCGAAGACCTTTGCTAAAACGACTCGGCGAGAAACAGTGCCAGCGACATAGTCAGCCATGTGGTAGACTGTAACATTGGATTGCCACGATCGCAACAGGTTTGCCTTACTCTCTCGCGAGTATGGTCAAATGCCATCGTCCTGTGAGTCTCGTCTTCTAACCACCCCATCATCTCGACTTCACACTTGAATGCTCCGAGCCGGATTAATTTGACCATTCTTGCGGCTAATTGTCGGCGTGTACAAAATCCTATCTTTAACAAGCCCAATTCAGGTTTGATGACGTCCACAAGCAGTGCGTCCTAGGGGACACTAGACCATGGCCACTCAGGGGCCGTCAGTACTTGATAATGAGAGCATCTCGACCGTCCCGCACCGGTAAAGCAGGCTTGTGTATGGATGTTACTGGTTCAATGATCCAAGGTGTCCATCCGTACATTCCGAATATCAAAATGAGGAAGCAGTGGCCTATCAAGTCGAGTGTGGTCATCGTACTTCGGTCATCTGAGTCCAACTGCCCAACGCTCTTCACTAGCGCCTTTTGCACTCGATGGGCTGTCCCTGTGGCAGCAACGGTCATCGTAAGGTGATGTGCACTTAATTCCGTACTACTTAGGCACAGTGCCAAGCGTCCAAACGAGCGCGGTCGGTAGTATACGTTACATCAAGCTGTACTTGTTCTGATTCTGAGACTCCTGCGGAGTTCCGAGCTGCAGGCCGGGCGTATCGAAACCAGCTACATGATCACCGAACAACGTTCTTGAATCTGTCCTTTTGCTTGTCATACCTGATGCGGACGGATTGGGTGATATCGCGCACACCTGTCAAATGAAGGCACAAGGTGACAGCAACGATACAGATGCGGCGTGTTTATCTTTGCACGATCTCGGGTCGCGCCGACGCCGTGCCTTACCATGCTTGTCAGGCCTCAGGTCTCTCTCAACGTTGGTTCGCTGACTGCAACTATGCCTCGTGCGTTTCAAGGGACATGTTCCAGGATTCGGCCACGTATGATGCCACGAAGCCATCCGGTTCGAGGACGGAGGATTACTATAATTCTCCTACTTATCGAACGTGCAGTACCCTCCTTGATAGATTGTGCAATTGGAAACTTAATGTATTCTGCATACGTCAGTGATGACAGATTCGCATCAAATCACCATGACACACCATAAGAGCCACCCCAGTCTGCTGGAAACCATAAAAATGACGGCAGCTGTCTTGATAGCGCGGCCCCACTTCTTTCCCAGCCCACTTCCTTCCAGAAAGGTGACCTTTGTCTCGCCTTCTTCTCTGATTTGTGCCAATCTAACCATCTGCATGCCCTACGCTGTTATGAATGCGCGCCCTTGCGATGTACAACAGAGTGATCTCTGCTGTGCGTTGCAGGCGTGTGCACCTATTATCTCAAGACGGAGTGCTCACCATTCACAGATCACACTGAACGGGCGGCTATTTTCAACCAGATCAAGTGGACAGGTCTTATAGCCAAGTCAACGACTCGGAATCATTCGCCAGACCGAGTCTCTAGGTTTCATGATCGAACTTCTTTCGATCTATATCAGCCCCCGTGACACTGTGAGTTGGCCCACAGCTGGCACACGCTCAACCTCGGACAAGGCCATGGCTCCACTGTGTGGTCTGCCAAGACTCTTTCATTTAGCCAATTCAAGGCCAATTGAATGCTTTCTCCCTTCCTGTCTGACACCACCAAGCTGGTCCCAGGATCGTGATGGTGAGGAATATATCATGAGGACGGGGGGACATCACGCCTCTGACGCGCGAGTGGATTCTCCGCCCGAGGTTACCAGAACCTCGCTGATAGTAGCGACTCGTGTCAGGGGTGGACGTGCACGCATGACGTATGTACCTGGACCTAATTCGAGGTAAGTCATGGACCCTAGCGACGTACATACGGAGCAAAAAGCAGTGTTTTTCCCGGTGACTGGTGAGTACCGGTGATGAGATTGCTTCAAGATATGGAATAGCGAAATTCGCGCAGTATGACAGACGGCTCGCGAATCTAATGGCGAAATCAGCTCACAAACGACGCCAAAAAAAATTGATTTGCCCACGAAGAGGAGATAAGACAAAATAAAAGGTCGTAGTACTTCCCCATCCTCCTCTTCTTGTTCAGTGTCAGGACGATGGAGAAGCTCATCAGCGATTCCAGCTCAAGGAAGTCCGCTGCGGAAGCTCAGGGTGGCGGTTATGGCATCCAGATCGGGTACTGCTACTACTCTTCTTATGCATTGATACAGCTCTCTGACTTCTTCTTCTCGACTTGGGCAGCTACCGCACTCTTTCGATCCGCGTCGACGAAAAAGTCGTAGCCGGTGCAAAGCCTAAGAAGTCCACAGATCCCGCAGATGCCATCGCTGCCATCGATGTTCACCACATCTCAACCGACCAAGTCTACATTCGCTACTCCTGTAGTCCCTCCGTCGGTCTCGAGTCCGCCGCAGTCGAACGCAGGTTGAAAGATGGGAAGAACATCATTAGCCCCCCTCCCACCCAGTACTGGTTGAAGGCCCTCAACTACGTCTTTGGAGGCTTCAACTTCCTGATGTGGATTGCATTCGTCGTCACCATTGTAGGTTTCCCCACTCACACTTGCCACCGTTCCCGTCATTAATGAAAAGACATCCTAGCTGTCCTACAAGCCATTGGGTCAGCCCCCGGCGGCCTTCAACCTTGGTGTCGCTGTTCTCCTCGTAAGCGACCCCTCTGTAGCCCCCCTTCTTTCTCCCGTCCTCAGCATCCTGGCCCCTCATAGATGCTCGTCATCGTCATCTCTGCCACCTTTTACGCCCTAGTTGATTGGAATGCCAGCCGTATCATGAAGTCTATCAAGTCTCTCATTGCTCACGAGGCTTCTGTCATACGGGAAGGCAGCCAACAGCTTGTCCCTGCAAACGATATCGTTGTCGGTGACATCGTCGTCCTCTCTACTGGCGATCGTGTCCCTGCTGATCTTAGGATCGTCGAAATGTCTTCTGATTTGCGCTTCGATCGTTCTCTTCTCACGGGTGAAAGGTCGGTTCGACTGCTTCTATCAAAACTGCAACATCACTGATTCCTGTTCTGATTCCCATGCTAGTGATATGATCCCGGGATCCATTGACGCTACTTCTGACAATGCCCTCGAGACGCGCAACTTGGCTCTCACCTCGACGTTCGTCACGCAGGGCACCTGCCACGGTATTGTCTTCGCTACCGGTGATCGCACCGTCATGGGCCGCTTGGTTCGCATGTCGGGCGAGACCAAGTTCAAATTGACAACCATTCAAAGGGAAATTTGGTTCTTCACCAAGGTCATTTCCACCATTGCCCTCTCGCTCTTCTGCGTCTCGCTCCTTCTGTGGGGTGTCTGGCTTCGCAAGAGCTATCCAGGGTATGAGAGCATCAGCGGTGCCATTGTCAATTCTATTGGCTGTCTCACGGCATTCGTGCCCCAGGTACCTTCTTCGATCTGTTGTCGCGTACCCAAATATTTAACCCTCTCGTCGACAGGGCCTCCCCGTCTGTGTAGCTCTTTCGTTGACAGTAATTGCACGTCGCATGGCCAGAAGGAATGTCCTTGTCAAGAACTTGGCGACCATCGAAACGCTCGGCTGCATTTCGGTTCTGTGCTCTGACAAGACGGGTACCCTGACCGCAGGAAAGATGGTAAGTGACGCCTATGACTCGTGATTCGCTCACCAACTCTGCCTTTAGGCAGTCGCATCTATCGCTTTACTCGATGCCTCAATGAAAACTGAAGAGATCGAGGGCAAGGTAGCGCAAGCTGCTGGTGCTGGGATGTACACCGGCCTCGACGCCATGCACAAGGTCATGAGACTCTGTAATGGCGCCAAGTTTGATGCTGCTACGGCCAAACGCCCGGTCGCCGAGCGTGCCATCAAAGGGGATCCCACCGACACAGCTATTCTCCGCTTCTCCGAGGCTCTATCAATCCCTAGTCTCAACATCGACACCCCCTCGCTCTTGAATAAATCCAGGCGTCTGTTCGAAATCCCGTTCAACTCCAAGAACAAGTGGATGCTTTCCGTCATGGAAATCAACGATATGGTTGAGGGTGAGATCAGCGAGAAGAAGAGCCAGATCTGGATGTTCGCCAAGGGTGCCCCGGATATCTTGTTCCGCTCCTGTAGCACTGTCATGAGATCGAATGGCACCGTTGTGCCGTTTGATGATGATGCCAAGGAACGACTGTCCGTACTCCAAAGCTCGTGGTCAAATGAGGGCCAGCGTGTTCTTGCCTTGTAAGTCCATCGTTTCGAGTGCAAGAGCATTTGCTTAAGATGAATAGGTGTCGCAAACCCCTCGATACATTCAAGGGTGACCTTCCCCCTAGTGACCTGGAAGCCGTCATGTACGATGAAATGCGAGACCTGACATTGGTTGGCCTGATAGGCATCCGAGATCCTCCCCGGCCCGATGTCCCGGCATCAATTAACGTCATTCGGAAAGCTGGTGTTCGGGTGTTCATGGTCACGGGTGACTTCAAACTGACAGCGGTGGCAATTGCCCGACAGGTACCGCTTGCGTGTTCTCCCGGTGATCCTGATTGGCTCATTGGCCTCCGCTCAGGTTGATATCGTCTCGCAACAACACATCGATACCATCGAGGATGTTCGTGCTGCCACTAGGTATCGAGAGAATGTCCCCCCACCGATGATCAAGCCCTCCGACGATGATCCCATCCGTGCTCTCGTTTTAACCGGCGAAGATGTGGCAACCTTGACCCCTTCGGATTGGAATGTGGTTATTGGAACCTATACCGAAATTGTTTTTGCGCGCACAACGCCTGACCAGAAGATGTCAATCGTGGAAAACATCAAATCCCGCGGTGACAACACTGTCGCGGTCACTGGTGACGGTGTCAACGATGCGCCGGCGCTCAAGGCCTCTGATATCGGTGTTGCCATGGGAAGCGGAAGTGATGTCGCAAAGGAAGCCGGTGAGTTTTGGTTGGGCATCTCTGTCGTCACCTCCTGCTAATCCAAACGACGACGATTAGCTGCGCTCATCCTGTTAAACAATGATTTTGCGTCTATCCCAGTGGCGATCGAGATGGGTCGTTTGGTATTCGACAACCTGAAGAAAGTAACGCTCTACCTCATGCCAGTAAGTCTCCGTCGATTCTGATTCGATGACTGTCCAGACTTACCTGTTCTCGAGGTCGGTTCATACACGGAGTTCATGGCAGTGCTTTCCAACGTTTTGTTAGGGATGCAAATTCCTTTGAGTTCATATCTGCAAGTCTGCTTCTCGATCACGAACGACGTAGTCATGTCCATTTCTTTGATGTACGAAAAGCCGGAGGCTGATCTGATGGTGCGGAAACCGAGAAATGCCAGGACAGATCGTCTCACGGACTGGCGACTGTTCTTCCAAATTTACCTAGTAAGTCCCTAGATTGGCTTCAAGAACATCGATTTACTTGTCGACTAGTTCCTCGGGCTTATGGCTTGGCCGTGCTGTATGGCCATGTGGTTCGTGTACATGCATCAGAACGGCCTCAGTTTCTATGACGTCATCCTGGTTTACAACCAGTGGACGGATGGCTGGCAGGATAAGTCGGCCGCAGAGCTTGCCGCCCTCGTCAACACTGGACAATGTATCTAGTAAGTTTTCCTTTCGTGCCCGGCGGCTGTTCGATCATTGACCCGAAATAGCTATGTCACCATGGTGTTCATGCAATACGGCAACCTTCTTGCGATCCGTAACAGGAGAGTCTCGCTCTTGCAGTCAAATCCGCTTTGGGGACCGAGACAGAACCTGGTCGTTCCCGTCGGAATGGTTGGTACGGCCCTGATTGCCGTGGTCAACCTGTATGGCCCTGGCCTTCAGAAGGTCTTCTACACGACGCCGATCCCCTCTATGTTCTGGGGACCACCTTTCGGGTTCGCGCTTGCAGTGTTGGTCATGGATGAGCTTCGCAAGCTGCTCGTCAGGACGTATCCCAAAGTAAGTCACGTCTGTGGGAGAGATGATGTTTTTGATCTAACCAACGTTTGGACCAGTCGATCATTGCCAAGATGGCATGGTAACACATCGCGACCGCGGCGTGGGGTTGCTGTCGCGATCGGAATCAGGTGTACTTTCTTCGCTTTAAGTAAATATTGGACGTCATACGTGATTGTACGCGGAGCACTGTCTATTCTAGTAGTACGAGTACGCGAGCACGAATAGAATTCTGTCTTTGTACGAGTGGCTGTGTCGCGGCATCGCTCTCTCTTTCGTTCCCTCAGCAGTCAGCTCACTAGCAGCGCCCCGACCTCTTCCATTCTCTTCACCCACCAACCACATCCAACAATTCCTCCGGGACCCTCGCTGTCGTGTTCTACAGACCCGTTAGCCTACGGTCAGCACTGCGTGAGGCTTTTCCCAGCCCACCCACGTAGCTGACGCTCGGGTTCCCAGGTTCTCAGATCGCGACCGGAAGGCGCTCCGCACCTTCGCCCACGCGCAGCTAGACTACCCTCTCTCCCCGAGGCACGTAACGAATAACAAAGACATGCTCCTTGCAAGCGGATACCACGAGGCACATTGACAGGATAGATCAATATCGTATGTGAACATTGGAGTGTGTAATCAGAATAGCAACTAGGATATAAGTATGTCCAAAGAGCGCACACTGCACAGTACTAGTGATAGCGTCGCCAATTGATCACATTCAACACCGTCGGCAGATGAGCGAACCCACTGCCCGCAGTGAACGAGTCCTGAGCTCGGCATTACTAAGCGAGGGGACAATCGAAGCGGAAATATGACAGCACCTACATCAGATCTGAGTCAAGACATCTATATGCTGCATCTTTCAACTTCGACAATGAGCGTCATGGTACCATTCATGACGCAGCTCCTGCCAAAGTCCACCGATAGTCGCAGCCCGAGTCCACACCTGCCGAAAGCGGTGCATCCTCCTAGTCTAACTGACACGTGCCAACGCCGGCATGGAGTAAACGGGGACGTTCGATACGACGGCATTGACGTCCAATCCGACAGACACGGATTCGGAGCTGACCCGAATCCGGTGCTGTACGAGCATCTCTTGACCGAGTTCGTCGTGTCCTTCCCAATCCATCCCCATGTCAAGTGTGCGAACGTCTGCTGTCCCAACGAGACGTGATGCCTCTCTGACAGCCATGGCGGGCACGCGAACAGTTTGCCGCGCCGCGCGAAACGAGACGTCAACGGACGTGCAACCTTGTCGAGTGAGAAGGCGCTGCGAGACCACGAGCTTGGCGCTCGGTAGAGTGCAACGGCGATGCGAACCGGGTCGAGGATGCCACAGAACACGCCAGAACGCACGCAGGAGCGCGGGGCCCGTAGAGCAAGAGAACCCACCGGAAAGTGGAAGGCCAAGTGTGACAATGGAGACGAACGCAGGGACACCAAACGAGGCAGTACATACGGACACCACAACGAGGGATGCCGACAGCGAGGCGTTGCCACTTGCCTCGAAACAGCTGACTGGCGCTGATTTGGATGACACAGGTTAGCCTGAGGTCCGGGAGGATAAGACACGATGATCATACGTCATAATCGATGTGTCTATCATGTCAACCAACCGCACCTTCGTGGACGGATGAAACAGCGACTCCTAGTATCAAGGCGCGAAACGTGAGTGCGAGAGTGCGGGACACACAAATGGCAATTGAAAAGAGTGCGTGGACGCCACGATGACAAAGGAACAGTCGCCACGTTCATTCGCAGTTATTGTAGCGAAATTACAACGCAGTCATATTCTGTATGATCGAACATGATGTGAAAGACATTCATTGACAGTTTTACAACACCAACAGAACATATTATGGGTTGGGACTCAAGTCGGTTTCCTTTGGCGCCAACTCATACCTTTGAATTATATCCTCGGGATCCTTTTTATTCCAATCTTCCCACTGAACGTGCCGCAGCTCTGCAGAAGCAGAGAACTGTACCTGGCCTTGTACAAACTCCGAGTACTTTCGCTTCCGGGTGGGGATAACGTGTTTTTCAACCAACTCGTGTAACGTCTTGAAGACCCCTGGGTGATTCTCCAAGAACGCGTACGTACCCAAATGCAGCCCTTTCGCATAAATACGAAGACAGGCCGCTCCGTGGCGAAGTTCCCTGCTTGGAAACGTCACCGACAACCCAGAGCCCGAGGCAACGCCGAGATCCGCCAGGATCACAATGTATGCAGGCTCCTGTGGTGCGTCTGGGCCACCAATGCTATCATCGTTCCTCTTAACATCGCCCAGTGCCTTCTTATTCACCCCAACGCGGTCTTTGTCCGAGATGAATATTTGCGATACGCGACCGGTACTCTTGAAGCATATGGGAATCATTTTATCGATCAGAGGCTGATTATGACAACACTGGACGGCGCTCGTCCGCTTCCAGTGCCGCATCGTGAAGTCCTCCAAGCTGCATGTGGGGTTGGCATTTAGTCATGTGCGAAGAAGCAGGCGACGTACGAGGCTTGGTATGGTTTCACCTCACCATCTTTCACCTGTCTGATGTTGGCATTCATAGAGACCCAGTGAGAAAAATTGATGTAGGCATCCTCGAATTCCTCCTTGGCCCTTGAACAACCTTCCAGAGACCAGAATTGTTCGCCAAACACGAACTCCAGAAAGTCAACAACAGATATCATCTGGCAGTGAGTCAGCTCGGACTCAAGGTCGATTGGACCCTTAATCCAACTGTTGCCGGTGTTCTTTTCAAGGAGGAAAAGATCCTTCGCGATCAACCAGAGTAACCGGCTGACCAGTTCGCCACGTTCTCCGACCTCAACCATTCCACTCTCGAGCCTTTTCCGCAACGTGTTCAAGGATGTTGACAACGAGAGGTCGTTTTCATGCAACAAGGACGCGGCGGCGCAAGCCAAAAAGGGCTCGGATGGATACGTCGTGTAACTCCAAACACAGTTCTCCGTGGTTGTAATGCACACCCGGAGGTGACTCTCGACAGCGTTTTCAATGAACTCAACAGCGTCCTGGCGACCGAAGGACACCTCAAGGGCGAATCTCTGCCCAAGGACTGCAAGCGCTTGGACTGTGTCTTCGGGGTTATAACGTTGCTCCCCAAGCAATTTCTCCTGGGCGAGCGCGAAATTTTGATCCAGTGAACACCACTTGGTTTGAGAATACCACCTGTGGGTAGATGCTCAGCACGCAATGATGATGTCAGTGAGAGAGTAAGAAACCCACAATGGACGCCCATATTGTATGATGTATTTTGCCTTCGCAACCTCTGCGTACGGAACTTCCTCGCATGAGAGGGCATAAACATCCCAGCCCGTCTGACAGAACGGTTCAAATATCAAATCGCCATCAACTCTAACCCTGGCGGACGGGACTGTGAGGCTCATCAGTAAGACATCCATATTGTAAGGTGGTCACATACAAACTGCTTGCGGAGGTGCGAAGTAACCGACTCTTGATGTCGTCGATGAAAATAATACCCAAACTGGGTGGTGATCAGAGTATTCATTGATGGTTCGAAGAAGTACCGCGCGATGAAAGTCATCAGGCGATTTGTGAAGCACATGGGCTTCATCGAGGGCAATGACCAGTTTTGGTTCATTCTTGTCAATACCTGAGTGATCGTAGGAAAAAAGGGAAGTCATGTCCCCGTAACATTTCTTCATCCGATTCAAAGCACTCGTAACATTGCCGTCCGTGATCTTTTGCTCATCTGACGCGATCTCGCCCTTGATCTATCAGCCTCAATGAGTGAAACACAATCACAAATCCAAATCTACCAAGCCTACCACGTTGTATGTTTCTTCCAACTGTCTGAAGAACTCGACACGAATCAATGAATCTTTGCACAGAGCTTTTCGCGTCCTTGCGCCATCTTGCAGCATATTTGAAACGATTTTGAACACTGCTGCGAAAAAGAGACGGCATCGGAACGTATAAATGCCTTCGTCTGTGTCATCCCCTGTGAGAATCGTAGCAGGGAAGTTGTCACGGAGAGGAAACCCGGTTGTATCGACGGTAGCCCGAAGGTTCATGTATAGCACCACAGCATCAATTTCTAAATTCACCAGCTAGAGAGGAATGTTCACTTTATTTCTGGCACAAGGGACGGACAAAATACCTCTAGCATGAGCCGTGTCTTTCCCGTTCCAGAACTCTGCACAATCGAGCAGAACCTTCCATAGAATCCAGGTTCTTTCGTGACAGAGTATCTGTAACTGTTGACCTGAAGATATTCATGAAGTGCCTTCACAGAAGCGCCTCGGAAGTCGGTCGTCATTGCAGCCTGCAATCCAGCTATCTGGATCGGTCCGAGGGGCCTAATAACTGGAGCAACTCGGCAGCGAGAAAAATAAGTGGAGATTTGTGATACTAACCGGAGGTCCTAGCAGGCCGATGAAGGATTTCTGTGAGATAATCGTGAGCATAACTAAGTGCAATGATGATCGCATACGTACTCAGGATACGGATGGGGCGGTATGATTTATTTTCCCAAGCAGATCGCAACTTAGCTGGCAACCCAGGATTTTCATCAATCAGCCGTTTAGCCTCCCTACGCTTGGTGTACTTTTGGTCCAGCTTTCCATTCGAGCTTGCGACGATATCGGTTAGGAGTGACGTGCAGTCTTTATTTGTGGAAAGGTCATCAGGGTGATCCACATCCTTGTCGAGTTTCAGATGCTCGTCCGGGGTGAAAGGGTCGTCAAGCAACTCGGGGAGAGGCATTTGGTGGGTCGAGCTGAGAGGGATTTTGACAAGGATTGATTGAGTTTAGATTTATATTTACACGTTGTTAATCAGTCGAAGTGCACGCCACCTCCTTTTTGTCCCTCTCCGCCTGGTGCATCAGCAGAGAAGGTCATGCCAGCCTGTCCCAGTCTGGCTATGTCTTGAAAAGTGTGGTAAGGTATTTCAAGGCCTATCTATACACCCCTTGTCATCCCTGATTGCCCAACAAGCCTTTGCAAGCATCAGTAATTTTACATTTTGCTAATTTTGACTTATTTGCAACTTAACTGCTCCTGTTGACTAAGTTACTCATTCCATTCACTTGTCTCTAAGCTTGATTGATAAGCCATCTACTATAGATTTCACAGCCTCTATTCCTTCATATATAATCTCTTTTGTACAACCTTTCTCATCATTGAACTCAGAGCAGTTCAGTCCAAAGTGCATGCACATTCTGAAAGTCTTCCATTCAACACACATGTTTTCCAACAAGTCATGATTCTCAATGCATGCTGGCATTGTTGTCTTCATCACTCTTTTATTCTACCAAACTAAACTACTTCTTGACTCAGTCACCTTCCCCTCTTCCACTTGCATTCACCTTCCCTGTTTCATTAACACAACAGAACAGTCCCCCACATATTGGATGTCATACAGTGATTGTACATGGAGCACTTGATTGATTTCTTTTAGTACATGTCCCTTGCAAGCTGATACCATGAGGTACTAAAGAGATAGGAGCTACCCTACTCTCTGATCTCTTGTCCAAGGGGAATGAGGTTTGACTATGATGCTCAGGTGGAAAGTCCAGGCAAAGTCAAGGGCAGAGGTTATGGTTGACTGTGAGGAGAATAACTCATGGTCTTAGTGATCAAGGAACAAAAGGTGAGGTGAAGACAAGTGGAGTGTGAACTGAGGATGTGGAATGTCAATTGACTGGTTGAGGGGAATTGTCGTATGCGTCCCCTCTTATATACATATGTGAGGTTCTTATCTACCAATGAGAATGGAAGGATAAGAACAATAAGAGATAAGGATGAGTCATGAGAAATGACTAAAGATATGCTTGTATCATATTGTATGTGTAATACATATGTATCCTTATCGTCCAATGGCATAAAGGACTCTTATCTCACTATCATCTGAAGTGAATAATATGATAGTGACTCACCTCAGTTCTAGAACCACTCTAGAACTGGTATCAATCTAGATCATATAACATATGAAAGATGAAGTCTGAAGTATAAATGTCATAGATCTGGTATGAGATCATCATTGAGATCTCATCTCTCAACACTCTTCCTCACTAGAAATATTATGAATCAGTAAAGGGAGAGATACTTCCCTCCATGCTCAAAAGCTATCTTGTCCAAATTCTTGGTAAAGATATCTGCAAATTGCTGATCAGTAGGAATGTAGAAAAGTTCCACTTTGTGAAGGACAGCTTCATGGACATAATGTTCAGGGATGTGAACATGTTTGGTATGTCCTTCTTGAGCAGGATTTGAAGCTAGAAATATTGCACCCTGGTTATCAATGCAGAGAGGAATGGAAGGTGTTACGGATTTCGAGGATACCTGGGAACGCGACGTCGAAATCATTTGGAGACAACTCTCTGGTGAAGAAGAGACGGACATGGATATGTTTTTCCTTCCTACTCATTCCTATGATTGCTATTGGTTTGATGTTTCCTCCATGGCATATAGAGACCTCACTTGGGAGATCATCGATAGTGGTCAATATGACCCACTATTCCATGACTTCTAAGATATCTTTCAGACTTTGCATGGGAACACTGCTGTTTCCCATGTTTACGGATGCCCCCAGACTTCTGACTTGTTTCTACCAGGAAGTCCCATTTATCTCTTTTCCTTTTATACTTAGTGGCTCTCTGCTTCTCCGTTTGGACACAGGACTCCGATTCCTTTCTTGGACATGGGACTCCACATTTCCTTTTATGTGTCATTTGTTGATTCCCTTTTATGATACATGCGACGCGACATGTCTTGTTGATTTCCTTTTACATGTCGTCCCTTTATGGTAACCCCCCTAGTATATAAAGGGTTGACTTGTAGTAGATAGCTCTTCAGCTAATTCTATGCATTTCTGCCTGCAAAGTCTTCACTCCTGAAGAAGGTCGCTCGACTAAACTCCTGTGCTAAGCCCTTCCAGTCTTCTGTCTCTTGTCACTCATTGGGGCTTCTCTCTCGTGAGCGATAGCCATATACTCTGCTCCTGGTCGTCGATGACACCATGAGTACGAAGGATCTCGAGTGAAGTCTTTGTTCCACACCCGTGTAACAAAAGAATAAGCTTGTCCCTTGATCCCTGCTAC
>JBBPMU010000084.1:0-70815 GCA_038090475.1 Wakefieldia striispora | reverse complement strand
CCTATCTTACTTCGGGCTCGATGGATTTCGTACAACAAATAGAAATCGTAGAGACCGCCATTCGTCTCTGCATTTGACGGTCAGTAGATTCCACGTCCCCAAACACGAAGCTAGACAAATCTACATGAGCCTGAATATCACGCAGTGGCAGTCGAATCACACCTACCATGTTCTGACCACTTCGTACAGTGCTCTCCAGCACCCAGTGGACAGCATCCGGATTAATCCGAGCATCGAGTGGATTAGGGGAATGATGTTCATCCTCTTGCTATAAAGCGCCTTCCCCTTGATCTCAAAGTGCCGGGAGTGAACCTACGTGAGACAATCTCGCCCTTGGGGTACGCCGTTTGCGTCAACTGGATGGTTCAGAGATAGACGCGTCGCTTGGTCCATTTCCCTGCTCAGCAGAACTTCTCGAGGAGCCCGGCGCAATTGCCACATTTGGGCCTGATTTGGCATGTGGCATGCCGAGTCTCCATGGGTGCCATCGCTCGGGGACGTCGTCTGGAAGGGTCCAGTTAGCGCTCCAGTATGTTGTTTCTTCCGTCCCCGTCGGGATCGGACAAGATATCGGTGGTGGCGACATGATACCGAGCTCGGAGATCGATAATGTCACAGTTGGATTCGCGTACGACTTGATGGCACGCCAAACGTCACGCTGGCCGCGGATTGGTAGACAAGGGAGACGTTTGACCAACTTGCAAATGTCGAGCGAGGGTTGCTCTGCGCGGATAAGAGGGATCGCCAGCCGATTTACAAGAGGTAGCAGCCTCGGATAGCCTGATGAGGTACGCAGGCTCGCAAACCCCGCTGGGCGTGAATGCAGGACCCTAGAAAAGCTATCATGGTCAATGCAGGCTCAGGAAAAGTCGCGACTACAGTGCTACTTACCCAATCTCTGACGGACGTTTAGGCACCCGAAGTTCCGAATTGGGTTGAATTGAGTGTATGATGTCAGCAACAAGATACTGATGCTATCAATCACGATCACGTTGCAGTATCCGAGAGCGCTTCCGCATCTGGTCTTGCCGTGTGTGACATTTAAACCATAATACCAATCGCTTTCGAGGGCGATCGTCAAGTTCTTATCGCCCCTGCGGGAGACCGTAGGTATCCTGACGGGTCGTAGGTGTATCTTCGGAACCGGTTATCGACCCATGCGATTGGGTGACCGGCGAACGTCCGGATCACATCACATAAACGAAATTACGACGAAGCCGTCATCGGGACACCACAAGCTATATTCGAGACGCATGTCGATACCGTAGAACACGAGGAGCGTCCTTTCTGATCCACCGTTTTCATCGCGTTGCGCGAACGGTGACAAGTCGGCCGTGTACGTCCAGTTGTCGTTCACGACCACGTTCCATGGATTCTGCAATCAAATGCACATGAGACACTTCCACGAATAGCGGTCTGACCTCACCGTTGACACCCAAGAGAGAGGGTGACGATTACGCCCACCTTGAAAAGGTCAAGGACTCAAGGTGTGTGAAGTAGGAAGCCCAGGACGACAATGGACCCTCGACTCAGAAAGACTGTGGATCTCGGCGCGGGCAAATAACGAAAGGCAAGACGGAGCGTCTTTCCTGCACGACCACAATTAATGATACGCCCTTCTCCTTTAGGGAGAAAAGGGGGAGAATTGCGATGACTCTGTAGACGGAGGTGAGGCGGGATAAGCGGATACGTTCAAGTTGAATACGAAGCGGCTATGAAACGCGTGATCCTTCCATCGAAGCAGCCGACCGTTGAATGGAGCACAGACGCATTGCAACGTGTTGCAATACGTCGCGACATTTCGATGGGTCAACCCTTGCGTAAGTCACGGATCCAGTACCGAGCAGGAGGCTCGGTGATGGCCACCGGCACTTCAGGTCGGACCCGTCTGTCGGTCATCCGATCGGAAAAGTGGGTTCCCGAGTTTCGACACCAACCATATGGGCCAGAAGACCACCGTAACACTCACGGAATGCTTTCTTGACGCAAAGTCTGCCGAGTCCTTTCAAGTGGATCATTGCGATGCGGCCTGGAAAGAGCCTGGGACGGAACTCGAAGATATTCCATTCTCGTTGAATCCCACGAATCCCAGCATCTGAGCCGAACGTTCACCTTGACTGAGTAGCTGGTAAAGATATACCAACATACTACATACCACGGTCATTTCCACTTTCTCGTACGTACGAGAAGCCCAAACGACAAATTCTGAGACCGAGCAGAAGCGGAGAAACTTCGGCATAACGTGATCAATTTCGTCACCGCCGAATTCACCCATGGGTTCGTTCAGCTCGTTCAGGTTCAACTTGAACACTGAGGACTGCAGGGTGCTACTGATCGAGGCGAAAACCCGGTTTGACTGCCGACCGACGAGGCTTGCTTCCAGGTTCAAGCTCGGGAACGATTGATATGATCAACCTTCCGCCGGTACTAAACTGCCGCATATGGCCCTTCAAGCGGGTTTCCTCACAACGGGAGCATGGGATTCAATACCGGGCAGATAACTTCCAATAATTACCCTGCAATTATATATACAGTAGACTCTGTAATAACCCATGCGTGATTTAACCCATACACTACGATAACCCATACCTTTTGGCTATCCCATTTTCAATTTTTAGGGCATAACACCTCTCTCAGAACCCATACTCTGTTGTAATCCATACTCTTATGGCTATCCCGAACAGTATGGGTTATAGCAGAGTCTACTGTATTGTCTTGTTTCCATGAGCCGGGTCTAATCCCGATAAACATTCGTCGTATAGAATTTTTTGGGGACACGGCGAATAACTAGTCACATTACGCCCTGCGTATTGGTCCACTATTTTTTACGCTCAGCCGTGTACATGAGTGTTAACGATGCCATCACTACTGCGTCGGTTGATCTGGAGCTCCTTGCGCTCGCTTGAGGTTACATCGTCAATCTTATGCTGGAACCTGTCATACTCAATCATTCTTCAACAGAAACAACAACCTTGTTTGAACATGGTGCCAATACTAATACATTCAATCGTGGATTTAATCCTACCAGTGCTGCCAGAGTCCGCCTACAGCTTGAGCGAGCCAGGAACGATCTCGACCCAGTACCTGCACACAACATCAGTTCAGTCCACACATCCAATGCGACACTCAGCGCATACTCACCCATCGGGATCCAAGATGAACGCAATGTGTCTCATTTTCCCGTCAGTAAGACGCTTCTTGAACGGCACCCCAAGACGCTCAAAGCGCTCGCATGCCGCCTCGATGTTATCGACCGTGATGGCGATGTGTCCAAAGCCCCTGCCAGGCTCCGTGTTGCCGTTCGCATATCCCTGAAAGCTGGCATCGGACTCGGTCCCGTGGTTGTGTGTGAGCTCGAGGACGCCTGATCGAGATCACGGAGCGATGTATGCGCGTTCGTTAATACCAATGTCCATGGCGATTTCACATAAGTATACATACCTTCGCGGTTGAACCGGGCCTTGTTCTTCTGCTCGGTGGAGAGATTGCTAACACCATCGTGGTCATATCCGAGGAAGTATAGGGTGAAATCCCCCATGTCCTGCTCTGGAAGACAATGAAATAGAGTTTGTCAGGCGCATCGGTCGCACGAGGTACTCACCGGCAAGGAGGTCCATGCCGAGAGTCTGAGAGTGATATGACGTTTGAAAGCAATCGTAGAAGGGACCATGCAGGTACTTACGTCCAGGTAAAACGGCAAGGACAACTTTGGGTCCTTGATACGAATCATGGTGTGATTGAACTACGCAACCGTAAAAGTCGGTGATCGGGTCGTCGCAATCACGGGCGGTTCGCAGCTCACCTTGAAACTGGAAGTCTCAGCCGTGCGCGGCATGTTGAGTGACGCTGTGGTGTGGAGATGAGAGTGTTGAGAGACAAGGATGGAGGGGATTCTACTCCTGAGAGCACCCGAGAGGAGCCACCTAATGTTGCTCATACCCTCAGTCAGTCAGCAGACATATGATGACACTTATTTATGACCGGTCCGACAATGCCGCATTATTACTTGGACACGAATGAACGGTTTGCCAACCAGGATGAACGGATTTGATTGCCTGCTCTTGCTAAGATTACTCTATTCAAACCAAGGAAGAACGAACAGACACCAAAGTCGGAAAGTACATTACGAGTCCTGTGTACCATGGAAGCCCATGACGAGTACTTATTATACAGATGGGCCTAGGTTAGTGGGTAGATTTTAGTGGGAGATGCGAGGGTAAGGACGGGGATGGTCAGAAACCAATTCATGGTTTCCGCGGATATTAATGAACGAGTACTATTGTCGTACCTTCAATACCATCTTGTTATCCAGACAAATCAAAGAACATACCTCGATCAAGTCGGGACGGACGCCTCGTACGAGGTTTACGTAAACGAGGTTTGGCTCAGAAAAGAATGGCCTCAGACCCGCTGCTTCGACTTTCTCCCACCATTTGAGGAAGTTGGGGAAATCTTGATAGTCATCGGTACGAGCGTGTATTTCAAGCTGAAGCTGGCCAAAGGGTAAAGGTTCACCATGGAAACTATCAATGAAGACCTCAAGCGACTCAAATTCGTTACCCTCGATGTCGATCTTGAGCACGTCGAGGAAGCCGTGTCCGTTTCGCTCCATCAAGGTCCGTAGGGTATACATTTTCGGTTCGTCAACCGCGCTAAAGGCATCTTTGGGACCAAGTGCATAGGGGAAGAAGTGGGAGCGACGCTTCAGATCCGACTCGAATTCGATCTCCGGCCCAAACTGGAATGCACCATTAGAACCAGACAGGCTTGTTTGGCAAGCGATATACGTACGGAGTTGACGCTAAAGTCATAGCCCCAGACCTCGCAACCAGGTGCTGCCTTCATGATATCAGCCTCAAAGGATGACTCGCCATTTATCCCTGACATCAACATTTACTATCCCTGTCCATGCCCAACGAAAGGAGGTTCGCACCGAAGGAGTACATGACACACTGCTTTTTGGGAACGATACGCTCCAAACCACATACCCATTTACCACCGTCTCCCATGACCCCAACACGGTCAACACGATGAGGGCATTTGTAGGATGGGAGGAAAAAGTCCCCTGATGGATTACATTCAGCTCGCTTGCTCATTGACAACATTTCACACAAGGCACTTACACAGGGTATAAAATTCGCCGTGAGAAGGAAAGCTGAGAAAAGCTTGGTGAGCACATGCTGAGGGAACTGGGCGCCGCGGGTCTTACGAATCGATTTTGTCAGGCGTAGGACCCCACGTTTTGATGAGGTCCTCTCGCCCCTTGAGCATCTTTCCGTAGTAAAACTCTTCAACCTTGAGGGATTCGGCGAGACCACCACTTCGGTACGATCCCACAGAGTTGATTGGCGGGTCGTGTGGTTCCGAATTTGCGAAAAGGAGGACTGAAATGAAAATCAGGACCAGAAGGGCTATCGTGAACCTGGGGTGGCGGTTGTAAAGGGCCATGTTGAGGGCGAAGAAAGGAATGTGGTGGGGCTGTTGAGAGCGAAGATGGGCGGCGGTGTGAAGAGAGAGCAAGAAAATGTCTTAAATCACATTAGTAGTCGGTCGCTTGAGACTGTCACCGCCAAGAATGCGCGACAATTGACAATTACACGTCTACAAATAAACCTGGGTACATTGTCACACCCCGAGAAACTTGTCCCTGTCCATGAGACCTTGAGACTCGTACAACAGAAAATACGCAGCCCTCTTTCCTACTACAATTCCTGTGATATCCATTTCTAGTTAGTTCTTGATACGGCTTATCATAATGGGGGTACAGTAGTGTGTTAATCACTCGAGAACGGCACCGGCGCTGTCACGCGTGTGACCATCGTGTTGAGTCGTCGCCACCCCCTGACCAAATCTTATCACTAATTCAATCTCCGCGTCAAAACGCGTTTACTGAGCTGGCAGCTACCACGTGACCGCATATACTCGTCTTTCTTGACATCGATGATGTCCTCCTCCGGCTCACCCTCACCGCTCATCGTCCCCTTCAAATTCAGGCGGAAGAGCTCGTCCGCCTCCACGTCCTCATTGATGGACAATTATATCTACGGTCTCAGCGACGCTACTTCACCTTCATCACCTTTACTATCATCCTCGCCATTCCTGACCCCTCTTCACCTCACGCGGCCATATCAATATACCAAATGCACGGCTGGCAATTGTTCTGATGATGTGGATGGCGCCACACACGATACAAGTAACAAATTCGAGGATGATAATGACCCGTGGTCGCGTCATACACGGTCAGACCACCCACTACCCTATATTCATCGTCCCCTGCCCTCCTTGATGACAAAATTTGCATCACACCCTCTCCGAAGCAATACTCCCTTCTCATATAACCCATCTCCCATTTCTTACGCTACCCAAGCGACGTACCTTTACTCGCAGGGAGACAGTGCAGTTGCAGATGATTATGAGGAATACGACCTCGAAAGCATGGATATCCATATCCGCGAAACGTACTTTGCGACATCTGCCGAGCGTGGACGATGGTTAAGCAGCCCAATCCCGTCACGCGTGCGATCTCAGACCACTCGCACACACTCATCGCCCGTCAAGACCGCGTTGCCTCTGAGGCAACACTCACCCAGTCGCTCTGTTGACAACCGGAATTCGACCTCGCCGGAAGGAGAGTGTGATCACGATGTACCCTTGTCCCCACTTCCCCCTTCTTCCCCCCTAATATCGCCGCTAACCACTGTTTCGCTTCTGGCTGACGAACGAGAGGACGATTCAGATGTTAATCTCCTCTCAAATGTGCGGTTTCTTCCTCTATACAATCTTATACGCCAAGTTGACTCTCTTCACATAGTCAGATGATTGCGCCTCTCTTGTTGGGACGCCAGAATTGAGTACATCCTCGACTACTTGCACGTCACCAACCGAGCCCGTCTGCTCGCCAACTCCACAAGCGCCCGCCATCCTCTCTGTACTTTTTCCCGCGGATCTCTCTTGCCATTGGCCAGCTTCAGCTGTTTCTCAACACACAAACCCCACTCACAATCTCCTATCTGAGCCCATTGATGCGCACAACCCTGAGCCGGGCGACACACTCTCCCCGTTATCTCGGTTCGAACTAGACCTACCAGGAGCAGAACCCGCGAAGCTACCGCTATCGGACAGGAAGAATCAAGTTTACCCTGGGCAGTCAGTCAGTTTGAGCGTGACTACAGACACTGCTCGATGTCAAGATGGTCCCTCCGTCCAATATTTATCTCATCATATCCGCGAAGCTCTCGATAATCCGCTTGGTACTGTTGGCAGTTCAGTATCCAACAAGGAAGGGAAGGGAAGGAGTGTATCTACCATTGAGAAGCCAGTTGCAAAGCGGAGGAGCCGGGTTGTCATCGGGTCCGGGAGCCCGTCTTCAGATTCAAACAAAAGAAGAATGGTAGAGAGTCAAGCGTCTAGCCATTTGGAGCCTCCAAACAAAAGATCCAAGTTGTCGCATCGCAGAGGTGACTGCGAAAGACGACGAAAGAATATTGTTCCTAGGCGTAATGGGATACCCAAAGTCGAGCGATTTTCGCAATCACCCTCGCGGTGCCCAGCAGAAGGTCGTGACACAGAGACTATTACATACCCCCGCGATAAGACGTCAAAACCCGACGATCGGACCCAGTTACAACGACGAACACCAGTCCCCGTGGATGCAGTGGAGCATGCCGAATTCCAAGCGTCTTTGACAGGCATGCTCATTGAAGCTCTTGCCACTTCACGGGCGACGTCTATGGACTCGTCCACGCTGTATCTCGTTCTTTCGCAAGCACATCCGGACCTCGCAACCAAACGACCAAAGGGAGATCTTGTGATGGAGATCGCTGACGTATTGGAGGCAGGACGAGCACGCTGTGGAATGTTCGAGAAAGTGGATAGCAGTGGCGAAAAGTCACGACATAAAGCACCGGAAAGCCGGTGGTTTTATATTCCCGAACGAGACGAAGATCCAGAGCGAGCATCGCTGATAAGCGCCATCATGCCGCGGCAAAAGAGAAACGAGACAAAGAAGTACAAGCAGTATTATTTCCAGCCGCTGGATAAGATATCCAGATGGGATCCAGAAGATGCACTGTAGTATGAATGGTAGCGTAGTGTATTCATACAATATTGCTTTCTTTGAAAAGTATCGAGGGAATTTCGAGTCCACGGAATTTTTTACGTTTGAGGATTGGGGTACTTACTCGTTAGTATAGCCTTTCACAGGACTTTGTTGGTTCGTCGCAAGGGTCCTCTTTGTTCTGCCAGGTGGCCAGGTCAGAGCGTCGCCTTTGCGATCCTATAAAGCAGCCCCACTTTTACCAGCCCACCACTTCACCAGTATTCTCCACCTATCCGCTCCTACTTGCTAAAAATTTCCCCCATCCACGTCCTAACAATGTATGACCCCCAGGACCCGATGAACACCGACGATATAGAAGAGCAGACTCAACAAGCCACACAATCCACGCAGCAAGCATGCTCCCAAGCCCTCAGGGATGTCGAACGCCACCTCTGGGGATACCTCCAACCTTGTAGCCCGCTCCTTCGACGCTTTGATCTCTTTAGAATTCAGCCCGTCGTCCACGTTGGCCGACATGAGCTCAGCGACATCATCTTGCCGGGAGCCAAAGTCAGTACGTAGTGCTTCCTTTCGTCGGGGTCTCCGCCACGCGTCGCGCACGCGTCTTTTAACCTAGGATTGACACGTTCTTGTTCTTTACAGGCAATCGCCACTGCCGTCTAGTGTGGGACGGTGAAGAAAGCGAGAAGTCGGCCGTGGTCGTGGCTGATATATCCTCCAATGGAACCTTTGTAAGCATCGACGCGTTCTTTGTTGCTTCCCCGCGACGCGTGTCACTCACGAGTCATTCTTTTACCTTTCTTTTCGTACAGATCAACGGGATCAAAATCGGAAAAGACAAGACCGCGGTCCTCAGAGATGGAAATGAAATTGCCTTTGGGACCCCACAACCCCAAATGGGAAGTGTAGAGGACTATCGTAGGTGTCATTAGCGTTCCTCCGTCATCAATGATTGACTGATGATCGTCGTCTGTCCTAGGCTTTATCTTTAGGCTCACCGCGGCTGGCCCCCCTTCTGCAGGCGTGCATGCCTACTATGATGTCTCCCATGAACTCGGCAAGGGCTCGTTCGCCACCGTCATGAAGGCTGTCTCGCGTGCAACCGGACAATGGTTTGCCATCAAGATGATCCATGAGAGCAAGGTCCGGCGCGCCAATGCGAATGAAAGGTCAGAGGCAGAGAAAGAGAGCTCGTTTATGCGCGAGATTGCGATCCTCGAGGATCTAGACCACCCCAACATATGTAAACTCAAGGAAGTGTTCCGAGATCACGGCAAGATTGGCATGTTCTGCTTTGTGGTTGTCGTCGGGACTTTGTCTCACTTGCTGTCCTCTCAGATCTTGTCCTCGAGTACGTCGATGGAGGGGATCTCTTGGACTTTATCTTGAAGAGCAATGGTCTCGGTAGGTTTCTGTTTGGTTTCCCAGGTCTGCACCATGTCTAAGCTGTCTCGTATAGACGAGGCTATGACCATTCACATCACGAGACAACTTTGCGACGCACTTTCTGTACGTTCTTCACGTAATCCCAGTTCACATGACCTGATCCTTTCTCGGACAGTATATTCACGCCAAAGGCATCGCTCACCGTGACCTGAAACCGGAGGTCTGATTAATATCAATTTGTGTTGGCTCTTCACTCATGTCTCCTGTTCGTGTAGAACGTGCTCCTGACTTCAGACGACCCGCCGATCGTGAAAGTTGCAGACTTCGGGCTCGCGAAAGTCGTAGACAGCTATACGTTCCTGAAGGTTCGTTGCATGGTTTGCTTTGCTCTGAATCTACCTGACCATGCCCCATAGACCATGTGTGGCACACCGAGCTACCTCGCCCCTGAGGTTGTCATGCAGACAGACCAACAGAAGGGTTACAGCCACTTGGTGGATAGCTGGAGCGTTGGTGTGATTGTTTTCTCCATGTAAGTGACAGTCCTTGCGCTCGGTATCCAGTGCCACTAAGTTTTTGTCTGACAGGCTGACCAGCGCGAACCCCTTCATCGAAGACGAAAATCAGCGTGATATCAAAGTTCGAATCGCGAGTCGGATCGTCGATTGGCAGTCTCTCTACAAGTTACCAGTTAGTGAGCAAGGTGAGTGCGAACACGTATCTATCTGTTTTCCATGAAGTCTCACCGTCTGCGTCGACATAGCAAAGGATTTCGTCCGCCGTCTTCTGGAACCGGACCCTCGCAAACGTTTGTCTCTCTCTGCGGCTCGCTTCCATCCTTGGCTCAAACAACCTTCGTCCGCCGCTGCCGGAGCCAACAACTCCCGAGAAGCTCAGGGCTCGGTCTCTGCCTCCGTATCTCTTGCGGGTTCTTCATTGACTTCTCTACCCGATGATGAAGACGAATTCATGGCAGACCTGTCCAGTCAACCTTCTATGAGCACCGATATGGAACACCTTCAGCTTGAAGAGCAGAATCAGTCCCCGCGAGCACGTGCGCCCCTCCAACGACGCAGCAAGGTCCTCTCCCAGGCTGCTGAGAACAACGTAGATCTTCTGGAACCGTCCTGGCAGATGCTCGACACGGCAGGTGCGGCCCCCGCGCGTGCTGGGAAGCGCAAGCTAAACGAGCACGATTCGCAGGGCCTCAGCGCCGTGATGGGGGACGGCGAGAATACGGCGCCGCGCAAGGGCCAGGCGCGCAAGAAGGGCAAGCAGGCAGCGCCGAGCGATGCGGAAGATTCGGCGACGGGTGGTGAGCCCTGTGCCCCTGCGTCATCCAGGCGAGGTGGGGGTGTTGGGAGGGGTCGTGGTCGTGGTCGAGGTGGTCTCTCTCCAGAAACGAGGGCACAATCGATCGAGGAGACCACAGGAATGGTCATTCTGGAGGATCATCTGGACGATGGAACTGCACCTCCTAGACCCCGACGTACGACCCGGAAGGCTTGAATCCTAAAGTAAAAAACCTACATTGCGTTGCTACTTTCATGACCCGTTCCTCACTCTGGACGACATCTATCTTGAATATACTCGAAAGGTACAGTATCTAGTTACCCCCAGCTCTTGCTATTCCTGCTTTTCTGTACGATCTTGTCTGTAATCTGTTGACATACATACATTGGTTTCCCCCACTATATGACCGCTCGTTTTATCGAACTCAGGTGTATCTGATGGATTATGGAGAAATCTTGTCAATCTTGGCATTTCGTGCCCGACTCTCAGTCCCTCGTATTTTTCCATTAGTCGTCGACGCACACTGTTTAATTATGTATCCAGCCAAGCGGCAACACGTTGGACCATGTAACCCGGTTCCTTGAAGCGCCATAAGGTAAATGACTCATCCCCAAACGCGTCGGCCAGTTCGGTTCATCACAAACACGCTGAAACAGTTTCAGACGGTACGCACGGTCATTTCATTCGCCGCTCGACGTGATTATCTGAATGGACCATGTGCTGTGCGCTTACGGTCGCTTCTTTGTAGGATGATGTGGGAGGTGGATGGATTCGGATGCACGAATTCATAATCGTCGCCCGACGTGGCTCCCTGAAAGACGTCTTGATGGTGCCTGGTGTACGGACGTCCATCCCTCGAAATCTAGTATGACACATACTCTACGATGAGAACGAGACAGATGCATACGAAGAAAGCTCCTGTACATCCTGGCAGGCGCACTGGGATGCCACTGCCTGCGTAAAGAGCCTCGGGACACTCGGACGGAACTCTGGGCTGTGGAGAGCGTGGTGTGGCGATCGTGTCGGGTCATCCAAATTGACGAATGCGTAGTTCGTTTTGAGAACTGGAGATTAGGATGGCTGTGTTGAGGTGTTGTCTTCCTGACATGGATTACGATGATGATGTGTATCGCGTCGCAGTGGTATTGCCGACTTGGTACTGGGACGACGCCGATATGATCGTATGATCTACCCTGTGAACGGCGTTGATGGTCAGTGAAGCAATGGGACATTTTTAACTGGTCAGTTGTCCAGTGTTCGATGACTCGGAACCAATAGGCCGACAGCCAACAGGCAAGTCCTCTCGGATGTCGTCCATGGTGTTGTCGACCTCAATACCTTGTGCGCGGCCACCTCGATGAGCCCGGAAAGCTTCGATCCCAAATGGGACCGGCGCGTCGACGAGGACGAGGACGAGGACGAGGTGCCGAGGAGACGGCTATCCAAGTGTCTCCGTCTCCCGGATTCTGTTAGCCCGTACGCACCCTCCCATTTATCTACGACTTGCTGCGCCGAACAGCCGTATCTCGGGGCGCTGATGATAAGATCGGCTAACCCCCCGGTCCGAGATCGACCTCATGACACGTTGGACGCGCATGTGACGCCGTTCGGGCTATATTCGAGGGTTCAACCTCCCCAGGAGCTATCGCGGGAGGCATGGGCATCGCGAATCTGCGACAAATCTGGTACCATGCGAGACGTCCGCGGTGCCGATTTTGGAAAGAATGAAGACGGGCGGTGTATATCGTGCTATATATTTGCGTGCCAGCACAACACGGACGCTTGTCCGGGTATTCGGTTGGTCCGTTGTCCGGTTCCTCAGGGGTATCCGTGTTCGCGACATGTGCGCTGCTAGGATGTTGCTCGATGACGAGGGTGCAACGTTTCGCCCTTAAAATACCCCTCGATCAAATCGGCGTCATGACGATTCGATCCAAGACGCGAGGAAGCCGCGGCACATCCTATGTCGATGACCGCAGTATCAGATATCTAGTAGGATGGCCTAATGTGATCAAAGATCAATCTACCAAGAAATCTAGGGAGGAATAAGGGAAACAAACAGATGCTACGGTGCACTAGTAGAATTGCCCGTTGAACGTATTTGTTGGCATGTCGTCACTTCATTCGGAAAACGGTCTGTATCTCCACAAGGTATTGTCATGTCTATTTTGTTAAACAGGTACACAGGGGCCGTAGACACACGCTACGTGTATTGATGGAAGAATTTTGACTTGTGCCAGAACGCTCGAAAGGAGCTGGACAAAAAGAACTTGGGGGTGAGTGAGCGAGCCGACTCAGATCTGCGGCACAGTCCGAGTTGTGCAGTCGCCCAAACGGGCAACCAATACCGACTCCCAGCCTCCAGGAGGGATTCTGCCACCGGAAACAGGTAGCACTGCATCTCTGTCAGTGCGATCGACTCAGGGTGTGAGGCAGAGTCGCCCCCTTTCTGCAGCTTAGCAGTACGAGCGCCAATAGCTAATGTTGCGCAGACGATAACAACATACTGGGACATGTTTCTATGTGTGTGTTCGGACAAAATGTGCGATATGTATGGAATCAAGCCAGCGTTTGTTGCCGTAAGGTAGCAGCTGCTTTGGGGGACAAACGCGTGAGATACAAGTGAAATTTGATTGCGGGCAGGCAAATTCTTGCGCAACGGTGGGATCAAGATCAGATATGCAATGGAAGAACTACGACGCGTAGCTGCATGCAAACTCACGACGATCGAGTCAGCGGCAAGCAAGTTTCGAAGCATAACAGAGAAGTGAAATGGCACGGCAGGTGATCTGACTGGATCTTGCAAGCAAAGCCTGATGAATTGCAAAACGCGCGACGGGTGTGATCGAAGATGGTCAGTTTTGCGCACATGCCTGGACTGGAATCTGCAAGACGACCGACGGCGTCGTATTCCAGGTCGTAGGATACGGAAAACCGGACAACAGGCGCGTGACGCGATTCACAAACTGCGATTTTAGCCTTGCATGAGGCTGAGATGATCCCCGAACACCAGGCACTACAAAGCATCAGCAATGACCGACGGACCGTACTTACCGAAGGTGGTGGGTGTCTCCATGAATCCAATCGCACCGGTCCAGGCTGGTCGTGCTATAATCATGAAGTGAGACAACCACTGACTCGTTGCCACTCGGATACCAATGCACCGTTGACGCGCAGTGTAGTGTTGGCTACTTGCAGTCGTAGATATAACCGCAGCAGTGTGTGGGGTATCACTGAAAGTTGGACCTTTTCGCCTCGAGTGGGTGTCAGTAAAGGTGCTGAGAAACGACGTTCCACGAGCGTCGACCGTGGAGTCGAGGGACCACACTGGATTCAGAGCCGGCGGCACGACGGGGAATCTGCCTCATGCCTGGCCCGGGGGCACCCATGGGCAATGGTCCCTGAGGCCCAAGAAGCTGCCACAAGTGAGAACGTGGGGCGCTTGTCGAGGCCCTTCTATTTCCCCATATCGTCACTCTCTCGTGGGCGGAAGGGGCGAAGCTCGAGTGTTGATGACATGGAACGACTCGGATGACGCGTTCTGCGGTGCGATCATTGGGAAACAAAAAATAGAAACAAGGGTCCTAGAAAACGAGCGACTGATGTCAAGTGAGAGGGAAGCGCTCCGCGGGTCCGAGTACATGTACGTGCTCGGTGTCGATTGAGACGAGAAACGCCAGGGCCAACTGGTCGCCTAGTGCGCAGATCGCACAACAATAATCCCATAGCTACGTGGCCTGACGGGCCCTGTTCTGTTGATAGCATCGTGTGTTCAACAGATGCCGAGTTCCTCACTGTCAGGTCAAGACAGGTGAAAGAGTGCTGAGTGAGAGCCAGTGATAGTCTGAGAGTGGACTCCGAGGATTTCATTTCGCCTTGTGGCGTTAGACTTGGACGTTTGATGGCATCATGATCCGTTAGCGTCCGTAGGGCTTCAAGTTGACGTTTCACGCGCCGCGTCGAGCGAGTGTTCCTTTGTAGGGCGACAATTGTTGCCTTCAAGCACCGATGTCACGGACGCCGGGGGTACGTTGTTGACCGGTGTGAGAGTGGATT
The DNA here is from genome assembly GCA_038090475.1 of Wakefieldia striispora. NCBI lineage: Eukaryota > Fungi > Basidiomycota > Agaricomycetes > Agaricales > Hymenogastraceae > Wakefieldia > Wakefieldia striispora. The sequence goes on along the minus strand of JBBPMU010000084.1, from coordinate 56,021 downwards.
GTTCTCACCTCTTATTCCCTGTTCTAACTGTCAACAGCTCAAACAGTGTGCTGTCTCACTACATACAGCTTTTGTTTTTTTGAGCGACAATCTGACCTAGGTCTGTCCCGGACGTCGTCGTCGTCGTCGAACATACCCTAACCTTGAAGCTTTGAAGCGGCCGCCATACGTGCGATCCGATCTTGCCTGAGTCCTGCGTTGAAAGACTTTGGGACCGACAGACCTGGTCTGGACTATGGGGATAGAGCGCCTGGTAAGCCTCGTAGGAACCTGCTCTGTATACGATAGATGACGGTTCACGTGGTGGGTCCGCACTAACTTGGCTCAAGTCCGTGCCAATCGCACAGCGGGACTAGTGTCGCGTTGGAGACCCGCCCGAGGAGGCTCGGGCTTAACATTGCACCAACGACAACCCGACCTGGTCGCAGAAATTTACGCTATTTAGGCGAACGACAGGGCCACACGACGAACTCGAAGCTTGAAGGGTCCCATCGCCATCCCTACCATGGTCAGAACACGTTCAGACTTGGATCATGACACGGGTGAGATATGATGCAGGGTTCGACCGTATGCGTACAGCGCATGATTTGGCCTGCGTGGCAGATCCATTTTCGACCTAGAATCACGGAAAAAGGTGAGATCCATATCACCACTGCCAACTTTACCCCAGCAGTCCAAGGATCGCACAGCCCCGACCCACAGCGTCTCACTTTGCTTCAGGATTGCTAGATCCTCGGATATTGGGTAGTTGGCGCCCCAGCATAGGCAAGCAACCAGAAAGACCTCAGTCAAGATCTCAACTCCCTGGATCAAACTGCGTTACAAAAGTCACGACCTTTTGGGACCCAGCGTGTTCCTGAGCTCAGGGGTCAGCCATATCAAACCAATACTGCTGGCCAGCCCCACCCCCATCATTTCCAAACGACGATTCCATTGCATCTGTTTTGCCAATTATAACTAACCAAGTTAGGGTAGTCGAGAAGATGTGGGCCCAAACATTATTCAAGGTTCCACAAATGTTACCAGGTGCGCACAGCAATCCGCAGCGAGCATTTTAAAATGAATCATGGCACTTTTGGCCCCAAGGTTTACAAATTCAGTTCAGTAAGCTTTTTGGCTTAATTGTTTGGCCCAGAGTCCATTCGACAGCACTCAGGAGTAACCAAGGACGACACGCACACCATCAGCTTTTTGCCCACGAAAAAAACGTGGTTAACTGCGTGTGTACCGTACTGGGAAATGCATGAAACTATGAAAAAGGCAGTGTGCAGAGGTGGCTTTAAATTGACAGCAGTTTCAATGATGATAACGACCATGAGAAAACAGCCAAAACACATGATGGTCCCATCACAATTGACTTTACGATCTTGGAAAGAGTGAAAAATCCTTTCTATGTGCGTAACGGCATGTCACTAAACGACGAGGAGAACCGAATAGATGATGGATAAGATGTCAAGTGTGAGAGAAAAAAAAGGCAAAGCAAAACAGAGTATAACGACGCATACAGCAAATAAGAGATGGGCAGAGTGACCATGGAGGCGAGAATCGCACAAGTGAGGGATGTTTCGACGTGGCAGCTAGGTCTTATCAACGGACCGCTTCCGATTCGCCTTGACTACATGAACTCTGGGCCCATCTGGATTGATCTCAGGGGTTGCGGATGAAGTCCGGGGAACCAGCGACCGGCGCTTTCGCATTCCTCGTCGAGACTCAAGGGGGTATTCACATTTCAGATGCCGTCGTGCACATTGACTGGGAAAAGAGACACACGTAAGCACACACTCTCAGGAATAAGTGATTGAGTCACGGGGATCAGCGAGAAGATTAGGTGATTGAGGGGAGATAACTTGGCTAGATAGGAAAGTAACACAGTTTGTCGAATCCGGTATGCACTTGAAACCGATGGTCAAGTTTGTGCATAACCGGTCCAGTGACAGACAAGCAATACCAAACGAGATGATGCGGAAATGTACTCACTTGCAAGTTTTGTCCTTGCTACCCGGTTGCGGCGGACCGCACGCAATTTTCCGCCCTCGACAGAATAAGCAAGCCAAGGCAGGCTTCTTATCTACAGATCGCTTCGTATGGGGTGCTGGTGACAAGCGAAGAGACGACCGTGGGGAGGGCGACCGAGAATGCGGGCGATGCGAACGAGCGAGGGACGGCGAAGTAATGTATGGTTGAGAAAGCAATGGTGGAAACGCTGTCGGAACTGGGAAGGTCATTGAGCACAAATGGTTTGATTAGGAACAACGAGAGATGGCGCACAGGCCTGTGTTCCTTCCCAATGATCACGACCGGTGTTCACCTGGAACGAACCATCGTGTATGAACGGTGGAGAATCAAGCGCATCATCATGCAGGGACTGTGACTGTGGAGTAGTGAAATACGGAGGGGACGCAGAATTTGCAGGAGGGGGATAGGGCAGAGAATCCATTGGAGGTTCATCACACATCTTGACCATCGGTTTCTGTTCGTCACTGTATTGTACCATCTCCGTCGGGGATGCAAGAGGGTCATCCTGGTCAGACAGAGTGTACAGCTGAGAGGCGACTGCTGGCAACGTCGGGTTTGGGTAAGTCATTACACCCTGGATGAGATGAGATAGTGCGGAGCGCCATGTAGCATGTGACGCACCTCACAAGGTTCCTGTTTGACGGGTTGCCAATCGCGGTTGGATGTGGCCGAATGGGGAGCAGAATAAATAGAGTGGCTTCCGGAGTGACCCTCACCCAAGGGATTTTGAAGGGTATACGATTTCGAGGAGAGGACATGAGGACAGTGGAAATGGAGACCGGTATTCTCGCAGGAGAAGTCGGCAGGCGGATACGCGTTGTTTACAACGAAATTAGCATCGACCTCATCAGGAATGAGGACACGCTGTCCATACACCCGATAGAACTGTAAATCGGACTCGTCGAGAGACGCAAAGTAGGAACCAGACTGGAGCTCTTCGAAGGAGAAGGAACGCTGTACCTTGACCTGGGTGGGAGACGGAATGGTGTTCGGAAGAGCAGGAAGAAAAGAAAAGAGGGGGACAGACCTGGACGTCGAAGAGAGCCTCATGGCCCGATGAGGAGAAGTTAGAGCTGGTGTGGGAACGGACGAAAGGGGTGTGGGGGGGGTATGAGGAGTGCATTGAAGAGGAGATAAGAGTCGGGATCAGAGGGAGGGACTTTATAACATTGTCTGGGTCACAAGTTCGCAGGGCGGTTACCTCAAGGTTTTGGGACTAGCTGAGTATGGAACCCACGCCTTTGAAGAGAAGACGGGTCCTGACAAGATCATGCACATTTACAGCAATCTCCATTCGTAACTTTCTCGTAACACCCTGCCGTAACGAGCACCCACCGCATCTCGGATCCAAAATGGTCCACTTGGTGCAGTCTAAGCAAATAACACATCATCATATCATGTATTATTCCAATTGGTCGTCTGGTCTCTATCAGTCTCAATTTTCCCCCCTTTTTTTGCTACCTCTGTCTCCCTAACCCTTGAGAATGTCAAGTGACGTGATCTCGCTAAACTTTGACCTGGGCGCTTCAAGACCCTCAGGGATCAGGCTCGGGATCGCGAGATAACGATCTCATTAGTCCATTAGTCCTGTCAGCACTCTGGCTGAGTGCGACAATCCAAGACGCCGACATGCACCTCGACACTTTTTGTACCGCAGTACTCCAGCTTCCCCCCATCACGAAGGCCATCATCACAGCTCGCCGTCCTTCTCTCCACGAGAATGCGTCCCCACTTGCCTTGTCAGAACAGCTTCCAGATGCATATACAGGGATGGTAAAGGGTCTTCCGGTTACAGTGGGCATGTGTCTGCCTGCGGTCCGCCTAGCTACTCCAAATTGCGTCCGCTACGCTCTTGCGCTACGAAAGAAGTCCCCCGTAGATGAGTCCCCTTTTTCGATTTTTTTACCGAAAAAATTCGCGTCATTGCGATAGCTTCTTTTGGGAGGTCTAGCCTCGACCAGCCGAGCTGAGACCTTTCCGCTTGCCAACCATATCCGCTTTTGAGCTGTCACTTGGTTGGTCACGAAGAATGCGTGCTACACGTCCGAATAATCTGATTCCACACCCCGACGGGGCACCCATGCTTCGGGGCGCTGGGAACGCGGAGTACACTCTGAGCTACAAACAACGACCCCTTGATGCAGGCGTTGCGTCAAACACCACTTTACTCTATTCCGGACGAAAAATCACACACTGAATTCACTCGAGTCTCTGTCCCTGGGACGCGTGCCATCGTCATCATCGCACGTGAGCGCGTCTTTGAGTGACAAGCTTTTTTGATTAGAACGGCCCGCGGTTCGTCAACATGTTGACAGATTGTCCTCTCTTGAGAATCCAGGACAAAATTGCTCAAATCAATCAGAATCTGGCACGTCTGATAGCAGGCGCCACCGACAGCGCAAAAGAGATTCGTTATGTAATCTTGTCTTACTCTCTCCCTCCGCGGGCAAGCTCGGATCTGTGACGCCATACCAAAACTCACTATGAGACCGCATCAAGTGCCTCTGGCATCTCAAACCCCGTCACCCGTGCTGCCTCGCCGTATGTGAGCAACCCAACGTAGGGCATGAGGTTGTACTTGAGAGCGAATTCGGCAGGAGACACGTTCCTAGAAACCAATGTTATCAATCAGCCAATTGTCGTCACATTTCTCTGATAAGACCATCATCAATCACGAAGCAACACGCGGTAGCCTCCCCTCAGTTTCTGGATCTACGCAGCAAGGCAGTGCCACAACGGGAACTTACTTGAATGACTGAGACAGTTCGCGGAACTTGTATTTGTTCCTGGACGACAGGTCAATGTTCGCATCTTCCTTTCGGCGCACGATACGATCCCACAGGACCACCGAGTTGTTCACCTAGAAAGAAAACATCTGATGAGAACCTAGACACAGCATGGTACCGCAGCCTCTGGGCAAAGCCGGAACAAATGCTTCCGATTGCGCGATGATGATTACTCACTCCTTGGGCATTCGTGTACTCGGCCTCAAGGTACACAAACAGCTGCTTTGTGTTCCAGTGGAAAAGAGGCCGAAGGTCTGTTTCCACATCATCCAGATATGGGATTGAGCGCGGTAAGTAGATTTGGTTCGTGAAGCCGGTTGAAATGAAAGAACGACCCGTGAACACGCGATGGGGTTGCAACAATGGAAGTAGAACCACTCACCAGCTGTTATGTTGAACTTTACGAATCCGATTTCCTCCTGTTTGAAAGGGTAGCGCTTCGCTTTTGCGTTGTATCTGCGTAACAAGGGGACATGAGAAGATGTTGCTTCCCAGGATGACCCGGAATGACGTCTCTAAGAGACTACAACCCGTGTACCAAGCCAAAAGGTTTCGGGTACTGACACTTTGAGTGATGCTACGTCAATTTTTCCTGTTGGGCTGGAGGTGAAAACAAATGACGAGAGCGTGACGGCTGCCAGTAGGACCATTATGCAGGTAGACCAGAAGCTGGATAGTCCATTGACACGAGCGTAGATGTTATGCATAGTAAGGACACGTTGGCAACAATGATAGGTCGTATTGAGTGAGATGGTGGCCAGTAAACCCTGCCACGACAGTGTGGCACGTGGAACTACTACGATTGCCTTTTTTGGATTTAGAAGGCCTTGAGCTCCAAATGTCTGCATCCAACCTCTTTTCAGAAAACTCTAACGAGTTCGGTTTCACAGGCTTGTCAGTCTGGTACTTGGACCTTAGCGTTCGCGGGTCAAAGTGCACACGAAAATTTCATTATTCCCTGAACAACACAGCTGCCAGTGGCCACTTGAATCGCATCCCCAATCGCGGCTTGAAAACTCTCACTCGCCACACCGCCCCGTCTGGTTCAGGACAGCGTGCCTAATACTACGGAAATTGGCATCATACCCTGAGGGTGCGTGTTTATCATTTGTACACTTCGCAGCAACATCTTGTCCCGAGCTCATCTCCACTGTCGCCATCACTGGATCATATGAATTATTGTATGAGACAATTGAGCCAGCTCCGCAGCCTCTCAAGCCAAATTACCCCCAATACCACTTCAGGAGAACTACCTCCACTTGGGAACGCGAAATGCTAAATCGTACTTTATTCGGCTCAAAGTACCACCGGCAGCTTTTCATCAAGATTCGAAAAAGATAGTTATCTGATGGCAGCAAGCTATGTGTGTCTGCGTGTTTCTGACCAACACTTTTCATATCGCCCGACGTTTGGCCATACGTGGCCAAAATGAAGTGGCCAAACACGCCCGCGCATGGCAACCAGCATGTTCCTCGATGTGCTCGGGTGTTTGATCTCTTTCCATTATTTTGCTCGTGTCCATTCCATTGGCTCCCTCCCATCATTCCCAATAATCATCCACTGTCACTTATGAGTTCATGGCATCACAAATCACAAAGAGCGCTTGGCAACCATCGCGAGAGCTTTCACTCCTTTTCCATCCGTAGCGACCTCTACTTTCGCTCTTTGCGCGGTGGGTCCGCAGTCGGACCAATTTGTCCCAAAATGACATAGAAACGGGAGCCCAGCCCCCTCCCTTTCCCCCGTTACACTATCGTATCTTTAACAATGGACCTCATGATCATATCATCACGAACATGCAACCCCTGTCCGTCCCCCTGTTCATATTCGCACCACAACTCAACATCATGGCATCGTTGCCCCATCCACCATACTATTCCCAGAAGATCCTTGCACTCATGCCTCCAATCCCCGAATTTGATATTCAGAACCAGACGCTTGGGTGCAGCATGGTGAACGTGTTACAACGACCACCAATCTTCTCCGCAACATATGACCGTGAGCGACTGCTACTCTCGGTTCGTCGCCATCCACCATCCAACGTTTTTTGTCTTCTGTTTCCCAGTTCGCAGGAGTGACCTACCCTTATTTTATCTCCAGGTCCTGTTTCCCGTGCTGCCCCGGGGTGCAGCACGCGATACCGCACACGCATTGAAATATCTGGTTGGTGCATGCGCATCGTTACCGCATGTTAGAGAAGACAGCCGTTATCTATGCGTGCGTTGTCGCGGAGCTTCGCGTTGTCTCTGGCTGCGCGGACCTTGGATCAAAGAGCGTGGCGTCCCGCATCATTCCAACGCATTCGAATGTTCCGGACAGCAGCCGACGCCCAGCCAGACCAAGGACCCTACACGTCCCTTTTCTCATCATGGTATGCAAACGTCACATCGTCAATGCATATCGAGGGCGATCGTCTTTCTCTTCTCTGCAGGGAAATATGGAACATTTGTCGACAGGTGACTATTACGAACCTATTCGCTCGTGTGTGTCTCGAGCGCCCATTGACATTATTTTCGTCTCCCCTTTCCTTTCCAACTCGACAAGCCGACCCCACTCTTCCATATGACCACTAGTACTGCCAGCCGCATCCGTCGGCAGTAAGTAATTTGATTATTTGACAAGGCAGCCCACTGGGGCGGGATTCTCGTCATCGTCGTAACTATTAAAATAAGTGATGGCGTCTACACCAAGTTTGGGTGTCCATCTTACCATGTTGAGTTGCATGAATTATGAAAGAAAAGTACAAGCCAGGGCCGGCCATTCGGACGTTGTTCGTTCGGATAAAAACTTTACCGACAGTCTGGTAAACCTATAGTTACCTTACTCTTACTGAAGCCGACGAGACCTGGTGCCATTGCTTTGGCATCACCCTTAGACTGCCGGCAAGACTTTGGGAGATAAGTAATGTTTTTTTTTTTAAAAAAAAAGAGGAGGAATGAAGGGTCAGTGCGGCGTCCAAGGGTCGGTCATTGACCTTGTTGACACCATGGCCATATGTCACATATGCCCTTCCAAACGAAAGCCAATCGCACATCAATCGCACATTCATAAAAATATCTCGAAAACAACTCGGAATCAAACCAGCCGACCCAACTCGAAATTCTAACCTATATCGATATGTATGTACGTTACCCTGAACCTTTGGACAGCGCCTGCACCCAGCAAGGCGGTCATTGACCCGCCACATTACCAGACCCTAGGGTCTTGCCTTCCCCTTCCTGCTAGTCCCTCTTGGGGCACATCTCGCTTGGAACCCAAACGATGTCATCCTCCTCCTCCTCCCCCGCTTCGCTCACACCAGGCGTCTCAATGACATCTTCCTCACTCCCCAACGCACCAGCCCAGCCCCCCTCAATCTCCCTCTCCAACGTTGCGATCTTGGCGCCCCTCTGTCTCAGGAACGAAATGACCTCACGCGCTCGCCTATATCCCTCCACCTCCACCTCTATAGAATCATCGGGAGGACCCTGACCCTGACCGTCCAGAGTCCCGTCCGCGGCCACTTTGACCTCATTGACCCACCCGAATTGCCTTGCGAGATGGGCAGACGCCACCACCCGCTTGTCTTCGCCTGCATCTTCTAGCGCGGCGAAGAAGGCTGCGAGGGCACGCGCTGCCTCGCCCCGCGCCCGCAGCACATGGCGCATGATCCGGCGTGAAGGGGGTGGTCGGCGTTTGAGCACCACAGGTGGTTCGGTCGCCTGGGCAGGGAGGTCCGGGGTGGAAGACCGTTGGCGCCGTTCTATCCAGGGGCTCTCGGGCGGAATTTGAGGCGTGGTATATTGGGAAAGCGCGGCGAGTGAGAGGTCCCAACGTTTGGGGGCCCACACGCCTACGAGGACACGCCACGCTGCAATGACGCGTTTGAAGCTGATAGACAGGGTTCGTGTGCGTCAGTGGCTGGGGCAACCCTGGAAGAAGAGGAACATGAGAGATGTATGAAACGAGACCCACTGGAGATAGTTATCTGTAACCACGAGTATCGGAGTCATATACCACGCTGACGAGTGATCAGATGATCGACCCACCGTTGACCAGCCTCGTGTGATAATACGCAAATGCCCATACAGTCAGTCCCGCCACAAGTGCGCCATAGCTTGTAAAGCTCAGGATAGCCCACAGTGCCCAGAATGCTGTGGGATAGATCAACATTAGTAATAAGAGACCGATGACGACCTTGTTCTGTGCCTGGGACTCCTCTTCATGCTCGGAAAGGTTTGCTGCTAGTCGGCCCATAACGTACACGGGTAAATGGAGGATAAGTGGTAACAAAAAGAAGGGGAGGCGGATGAGAGCTGCCAAGGTATCACGGACGAGAATGGAGAGCGTCAGAAGGCGCGATGGGAGCGGCGTCAGGTGAGTCGGAGACAAGGTTTCCGGGAGGGGTAGAGAGGACAAGACAGAGTTCGTAAGGTTGGTCGATTGAAGGAGCGAATAGTATTCCAGAAGGTGGCGGCGTACGGAATAGGAGTTCGGCGTTGCATCCTTGGTCGAGAAAAGGTCAACAAGGCTAACATGAGCGTGAGTAGATTGTATGAACCGAGGGGCGGGATCGGGGGTAACTCACGTCTGAGATACATTCACGAACTCATTCAAATCAACTGAGCGTTCGTCTTCCCAAAGTAGATCTCGAGCCATTCGTGCGACATAGAGCGTGTTCCTACGTACAACGTACAACGTACAACGCCGTAAACTTCCGGAATACACGCAATCGGCATAATGTGCGGCTCACCAGTCTGGAGCGTTGATAGTCATTTCTATTAGTTGCCGTTCGATCGCACGCGTAAGGCGTTTGACAGCGGTGCGGGCCGCACCATCGGCGTCAGAAACGAATTGATCTCTGTATTGTACCATAGAGATTGGTGAACCAAACCTGCGAGAGTCGTGTCAGCTGAGACGACCCAGGCCACATTATCTTCTCACTTCATGATCACCTGGAATGATTGGAGGCCATTAGCGACCGTGCCACTTGCTGACCCAGAGGGCTCCACACTTACATCGCTACGATACTTGGACTTATTTGTATACACAATTGCCGTAGGTACGATCTTAACTTCGGGCCCAGTGATTCCGTGGTCTACGGCCCATTTCGTGTATTCCAGCGCCGCCCAAGCTGCGCCGTCTTTGACTTGCATGATCCGAGGTTCGGTGTAGGAAGTTCCTTCGGGGAAAAGAGCGACGGCACCACCCCGAGCGAGTGCCTCGAATGTTCCGCGGAAGAGCACCTGACGGTCCTTGGACTTACGGTCTACAGGGATGTTCCCGGAAGAATAAAGAAGCCAAGCGATATATTTGTTCTTGAACAAGGATGCTGCCGGATTTGAAGGCAAGGTGTCATTGGATCGTAGGACACGATGAGGTGACTTCCGCACCTTTCGACCAATAGTTCAAGACTCGTCGGTAAGGAAATGAAGTTGCTGTGGGCATTTAATTGGTTCGTCGTGTGATCAACAACAGCACGTAAAATGACTGACAGAGGATGGAAGGGTCGAGGATCATGTTATGGTGGGTTGCAGTACTACAAAAGGAGATGGGTTAACATTGGAATGCACGGAACCCAGAGTTGACGGGGAACTCCTTAGGGTGTCCGTTAAACACCGTGAAGGGACCTCGGTGGAGCCTGCTGATCGAAGTGAAGAACTTACACGATGATCGGTCCCTTCGCAGGAACACTCTCCCCTCCCAGGACGCGCACCTCCGTGAAGAAGGACCACACCGCCCACTGTGCCAACCCTCTGAGGACTCTGTGTAACGTTTGGGGGTCGGACTCCGACATTATAGACACAGTCAGAGACTTCGAATCGCTTTAATGGGATTAAAGTGAGGGATATTATACAGCGACTCAGAGACAAAAAACAGGATGAGGTGTGGACTGTGTCAACTGGTTGTCACTGTCACAGGCTTGAAGGGACTTTGAAAGCTCAAATGGTTCCTGTCTTGAATTTGGCCATGGCATTCCAAGCAACACTCCTCAGTTGTTCTGCTGGCTGGCAAAACCACGGATAACCACATCCATCTACCACAGGCGCACTTGTTCATTGTAAATATAGACACCGTGGGGGTCAGCGCTGCCGCAGCAATCCAGCGGCACGCGACTCTGATTGATTTCAAAGGCCTCAGCCGAATAAAATCAACAGGCTGCGCTGAATTTGGCGTCGTTCTATTTCGAAATCAGGTTCACATCGCCCTCCCCAGTTGTCACTGCCTATGGAAGAGTGCGGTTTGCCTGCACTTGCCAAGCATGACTGACTGGTGAAACTTGTTCTCCAGCAAACACGACTTTTCCGACTGTCGCACTCCAACGAGACGCTCTCCGAATTGATCCATCAACCGTGATCGAACACTGCCCGATTGCAAGCCGGTCGCCACGAAATTCACGAGACAAACAAAATGGGAACGACTGAACCCTGTCGGCGTATGTGCGAATAATCTTGCTCATCCTTTGCCTATTGTTATCAAGGGCGTCGGGTTTTGGGGGCCGTTCAAGTTGGTAAGTGTCGGCTTAATCTGTTACTCCACCTCTCCCGTCACCCCACAAAAGCCTGACGGCCATGCTGCCCCATTTGCAAGCGTCTCCAAATATCTTTGCATCATCCGAGCTCTATCAAAGAGATACCCATGCAGGCTGAACAATTTCCAAGATCGATATCCAAGCTAAGTACGAAACCATCTCGGTATCACTGAAATTGTTCCGTGCTTCATGCAACAACTAACGAGTGTAACTCTGCCACGTATTGATCGATTGATCCTCCCAGTACGATGCATTGGCGATATGTTTGCGCTCCACCGCCATGATACACCCCCTGTTTCACGGGTGTTGGTCAAGTTGCCTTCGTTGAATGCTGACTCAATATACTCCCTAGTTTAGATGCCATGACTCATCTTGTCAGAGGATTAATCCATTGATGCTAGACAAATGAAGTTTTGATTGACCTTACTGGGACAGATGGGTGTGCCAAGGCGCGAGCCGTGCTGACGAGTTCAAATTATGCCGGGTGTATTCTGTCGGCAGGTACGTGCTTTGCCGGCGTCGCACCCTCGAGTTAACTTTATTAATGATCTTTGCTATCCCAGATATGTTCAATCCTTCTGACAGGTGTATTTCGTCGAGAAGCAATGTTTCTCAGCCGTCTAGTCGATATGAAGTGATGACATGACCCAGTCTGGCTTACCTACCGCTGCTTCATTGACGATTGAATATTGAACATTAATGCGAGTCACGTTCTGATCTTAGAGCCTTGCGTTCTCAAAGGCCCTCTTGACACGGACGAAGCATGTTACCTACTGCACGAATGTCGTTTCCTGTCTCTTCGGCCATTTCCAACAGCGCCATTGAGGTCTATCTGAAACCACTCCAAATATAGGATACTGCGAACGCACGTACATCAAATGTACCCTCAAGTGACAGCATATCTCTGATACGCTTTTTCCAATATATAGTCACCGGACTTCGCGCGTCTCCGAGGAGTTTTTAAAGTTTACCCTACGTCCCCTTCCTCACGCAGAATCAGAGTTCAAAACATTGATTGATGGTGAACTGATGTTGGATGTTGAGTTATATCACATGTACACTTGTGTGGCGTTGTGCCTGACTTCAACAAAGATAGGTTCCTCTGGAAGGGTTATGAGGACGTTTTAGTGTGCGTGGATTAGATGGTGAGCATGCGTAGGGTCGAGCGTAGGGTTCACTGCCCCACAAAACGACACGATGTTCGGATCATGCGCATCAACATGGGCGTACCATGAACTTCGGGAGACAGCCCTTGGATACATCGTGTTTCTCCTTTCATTGCTATGACATATGAAAGGATCACAATGTGCACGCCTATCAACTAGAGTTTCAGTGTTCCGAATCCGTTTCGTGCATCACGAGGTACAACGTCACGACACTTGTCTTGCTGCCTCCCGGGGAAGAAGAAGAACACCAATACACCATCCAGCTATGAAACGAGGGTACTAGATATTGATCTCCCTGAGGAAGGATCATCAACAAAGAATTTGATATAGCCAAATATACGACACTGCTGGACCGACTCTTCTTGGCCAACCTAAACCAAAGAGGACACTCGGCGCATGATCGCTCCGACGTACCATGCGTGCATCGGTACCATTCTTCATTTCCACCAGGCGTTTCCAGCAGCTTAGTCAGATGCACACTGTTGGGTCCGAGGCGATCGCTGTTGTACCCAAAAGTCATCAGCACGCTTGGTACGACCGATACCCATGAGGGGTGACAATAAAATTCTCGTTGGCACACGAAAAACTCACGCTGTCGAAAGTAGACCCAGTGTGCGGGATTCACGCCAGTGGATGCTGTACACCAAATCTTCTTTATGAAAAAAAGCTGGATGGATGAATGGATGACATGCACTTACGAATACTGCCACTACCGTTTGGATCTTCCCCTTCCTCAAAGCGCTTCACGTTCTTTGGCGCACCTGATATGGGTTCAGTTTCATTTCGATAGCAGATAACAGTTACGAGAATGCGGAGCCACCCGTTGTCCTGTAGATAGCTCAGAGCAACAAACACGCATTTTCCTTACCCAGTTCAGTAAATTGCCAGTATTCGGCGCCACTGCCAGCAGGTCACTGATATTAGACATATACGACACTTGAAAGAAGTAGTGATGACATACAAATGACGATATCCTAGTTGCGTTGGAATCATCGTCGGAACACCATCTGGTTAGCACGTCGCCAGAATGACTTAGGCTCCGACAAATGTTTGGGGCTAAAGCACGGAACTCGCCTACCAAATGTACGCCTAACCATCTCCGTCATCGTGAAACACGGTGACATCCTAGTAGTAGGACTCACATCGATAAATGTTCTGGATACCGATCATGCGCTCTACTAGCTCTGCAAAAGAACGGTCTCCCGTGCGAGGTTGACCTGACTCTTCGCTTGAGCTGTCGTCCAAGAGTAGACGTTGCGAAGTCGTCTCACCAAAGGTGTACAGGCTAACATCTCTCCCAGGGAAATTATGACTACAAGCGATCGAAGCTATGCTTGCAATTGATCCCTGCAGAAAAGAAGACGATTCAAATGAAGAACCAGGTGGAGGGCCACAAATCGGCTTACCCCCAGCGAATGACCTAGGGACCATTCAACTATCACGAAAGAGCGAAAGGGATTGTAGGAACAACTTTACCACAAACGACGATATTGTATGATGGGTAGGCTTGTAATTCGCGTTCGAAATGGTCTAAGACGATATGCGCGACACTGTAGTATGCAAGGAGAAAGCCTGCATGAACGTGGGGTTCAGTGGCTCGGGAAATTTCGGTCGATGGATCCGGAGGAGGGAGGCCAGGGCCTTGTAAAGGTGCAAGGATGATGGAAGCGTCTTCATTCCGAATTCACCGCCGAGGAATGACCATTTGATTGAGATATGCTAACGCGAGTTCGAAATAGTAATAGTGACGTACCAAGAAGAACGCTGGTGGTGTCCGTCGACCCCCTGAATGCTACGATAAGCTCTTGTCGTTGATCATCTCTGGCAATAAACCCTCTCGTCGAAGTGACGATGTCCTGGAACTGGTGAGGTGTCAGTGCACTGATTACCCCACTATAATGTTTCGTGTTGTGGGATGACCAAATTCGCCTAACTGATGCTCGCTAGCACACGAACCTGAGCTATGAGGGTGTTCCCCATAGGACGGGGACATACGACTTGATAAGCACCGGATGCGTACTTGGTGTGGCGAACGAGATTGTCGTATGTCCGTTGGTCGACGCCAACCGAGGGGTCGTCGGAACGGGGAAAGCGCGGCCACCACCCCACGATTTCAGCATTGATGGTTTGGTTGATATTAGTAACCGACATATCCTGGCTCTCGTCGATGTTGCTCATTGGGTGTATTCGAAGAGATTAGGTCCAAGTGAATGCAGGACGAAAAAGAATGTAATTTGGCAACAACTCAAAAGGCAATATATATCGGATCGGAACAAGGTTGTACTAGGATATTCAAAAAGCTATATACATATCGGATCTGAGGGTGTACTGACCGTCCAGTTGGAATGTCCAAGTGAACGAGGGGAACCCTAAGAACTGAATCCAGACGTGGCTCTGATGGCGGCGAGCAAAAGGTTATGGTAGTCGCCCCCAGCTTCCCACATTGCGAACCCTGCTAGGCCAGTCCCTGCGATGTAGCTGCCCTTGGCAGAGAATGACTGAGGATTTTCGAACGAAATCATAACCTCGGATGTCTTGTTGTAAACGTAGGGCTGAAAAAAGATCGTCAGATCAAATGCGTAATGACATCACACAGGAGCCACTCAACAGTTTGACTACACCCGTCGTAACGGTAGTAGATACCCGGCGCTACCGTAGCGTCCGACGACAAGAACCCACCATCGACCAGACTCCAAAAAGTGAAGCTACCACCCTGGGACTCATAAACACCACAAGCATCAACACCACCAGTGTTATCCCATGGACCACCAAGTGGTTGATTCGAGGCGTTGAACTTTGGATATGCCGCAAGCTCCGTGTCGGAGCCACTGACGAACGCATCGGAAAGCGCGACGCTGAAGGAGTGACCATAAGCAGCAACACCGAGTACAATCTTATCGGCAGGCATGCCAGCGGCGGTCCAGGCATTAACGGCAGACACGGCCGAGCCTTGCTGGTTAGCGGGTGCGGCGCACGTGTCATTCAAAGGAGAGTTAGGCCCGACGGACGAGGACCAGGATCCCCAGACATCGTAGTTCATAATGGCGATGTAATCGAGGACATCAGCGAATCCAGATATATTCGTGGAAGGGTTGCCAGAGGCATCGCGGAACGGAAGGACCGGAGTCGCTGCCGAGAGTGTCAATTTGGCCCCGACCGGATCCGCACGGAGCTCTTGCAGGAAGGAGAGGAAATTTGCCGTGTCATTGGCACTAATTGTGTTGCATCCTATGCCTTGGTGGTTTGGATATTCCCAACTAGCAGAGGTGCATTAGGTGTCCGTCCAACGAGGTTAGGTGACGGAAGACATACTCAAAGTTGATACCATCCAGATTGTGTTCTTCTGCCAAATTCGCTACGGTGCGCACGAATATAGTTCGGTTTTCCGGGGTCGCCAAGTTGGATGAAAAATAGCGACCGCCTGTCCAACCTCCGATCGAAACGTGTGCAGCCACGCCCTTCCAATTAGCCGGACTAGTAAGCAACCATCCGTACTCTAATCACTATATAAACTCACGTGTTCATGCGCTTGCTTGACGAACTCGAGGAAGACGGATGGTTCTGATCCATTGAAGGAAAGATGATGGGCGCTCGGTGTCGTGGCGCTGTCCGAGGAACAATCAGCTGCCGTTGGGGTCGACGAGGCAAGCAGACTTACGCAAAAGAGTAGATCAATGTATTATACTTATCCCAGGGGATGGCTGAGAGCGGGAAACCTGCCGTGGCATGCCAGCCGGCGTACCAAGCAGCCGCGATAGGCCCTTTCGGGCAAGGGGTCCGTGGAAGGGCAAGGGAAGTCACCCCCTGGAGAATAGACAAAAGTGTTAAGGAAAGGAATGCTGGATAAAGGAATGTAATGGTCATCGTGGACCGCTCTGGTTTCTAAATGTTAGGCTGAGTTCCGTGTCTTGTATGAACTCCTACCACTAGAGTTCCCTCTATTTATACTCGACCATCGTTGAGGTAGCCTCCGCGCCCTACCTGGAAACCCGTACGATCATCGCGACTTTTCGGATCGTTTGACGTGGGAAGATCATATGCAGCATGTCGTGGATGGGGACTACTGTAGTACCGAGTCGTGAATTGGCTGGACATCATTTCGGCGAAACGACGGTTTCATTTTCAGGGATACCCACGAGTACTAGCGGCTTTCGGAGCCTGTTAGTCGCAGGATCGTGTGGGGATGGGCGATCGACGGACCTGCCAACGATACGCCGAACGCGAAGCAATCGCACTTCCATAGTCCAGGAGGTCTGTCCGATGGTGTATAGCTGTGGACCAACATGACTGGAAGTATTAAGAAATGTCAAGCCGACATCGAGAGTAAAATTCCTAAGGGTTGGTTACCAGTACCATTATGTTTGTCTCAGATCCTGACTCAGCCTGAGGCCACGCACGCATTGATCTGAACTCACGAATATTCTCCACACCGCAACTTGAAGTCTCATATGTTCTGTGTGTTTGAGGCCTTGATATTATAGTATGTAAACTTGCAACTTCGTCCCACGTGCCAGTGCTACATGCGAAAGTTATGTAACATAGAGGGCCGATGAAACTAAGTAACAAGTGGCGCAAACCGATCGACGATCGACGCATTACCAGCGCAAGACGCGTACGCCATCAGCAATCGAATCCAGCCGCGTATCTAATGGAATCAATGAGAATGTCATTGTGGTCACCACCAGCTTCCCACATCGCAAAACCTTTCAGACCAGCGTCCTTGATGTAGCAGCCCTTGGCAGCAAACGACTGAGCGTTATCGAACGACACCATGATCTCGGAGGTCTGGTTGTAAACGTATGGCTATAAATGAGGTTGTCAGGTCTGGCAGCGCGGTAACGTGCAACCGAGGGGCACTCAACGGTTTGGCTACACGCGTCATAACGGTAGTGGATGCCCCCCGCCGGGTTTCCTTCGTCGTCCAGGAAGCCGCTACCAATCAGGCCCCAAAGTTCGTAGGTACCAGTCGGTCCTTCGTTAACACCGCAAGAATCAGTTATATTAACACTGCCCCATGCGTCTCCAAGTGGCTTATTCGTCGCGTTGAACTTCGGGTAGGGAGCAAGTTCCGTTTGAGAACCATTGGCAAAGGCATCGGAAGGCGCGACGGTGAAAGAGTGGCCATATGATGCAACGCCGAGAACGATCTTGTCGGCTGGCATACCAGCGGTGGTCCAGGCAGAAACGGCAGAAACGGCAGACCCTTGCTGGTTGGCAGACGCAACACACGTATCATTCAGAGGTGCGTTAGGTCCCACACCCGGGGACCATGAACCCCAAACATCGTAGTTCATAATGGCAATGTAGTCCAGGACATTGGCAAAACCGGATACATCCGTCGAAGCATTACCAGTGGCGTCGCGGAACGGGAGGACCGAGGTCGCTGCAGACAGGGTCAAATTGGCCCCGACAGGATTTGCGCGAAGTTCTTGGAGGAAGGAAAGGAAATTTTCTGTATCGTTGGCGCTGATTGTGTTGCAACCTACGCCTTGGTGGTTTGGATATTCCCAACTAGCAGGCGTACGATAAGTGCCTATCCACTGAGAAATGATAGGAACACACTCAAAGTTGATGCCATCCAGGCCGTATTCGTTTGTGAAATTTGTAACAGTCTGCACGAAAGCCGTGCGGTTTTCTGGGGTTGCTAAGTTGGATGAAAAGTAGACACCGCCGTCCCAACCACCGATCGCAATATGCGCAGCGACATCCTAGTCCTACTAGTAAACCACCATTCTAACGCTAGAGATTATGAACTCACATTTGCATGTGCTTCCTTAACAAACTCGGGGAGAAGTGATGGCGCCGACCCATTCAAGGAAAGATAGCTGGTATTAGGGGTCGTAATGCTGCTCCGGAATGTCAGTCGCATCCTCTGTGTCTGGACTAAGGCTCACGCAAAAGAGTAGATCAAAGTGTTGTACTTGTCCCAACAGATGGACGAGAGCGAGAACCCCTTAGAAGCGTGCCAGCCTGTGTACCAGGCAGCCGCAACCCGATCGGACTCTTGCCGTCCAGCGGCCAGTGCCAGGGAGGTCACCTGTTGCAAGACGGACAATACCGTCACGGTAAGGATCGAAAAAAACATAGTCGGTCGCCTGGCTGTCGAGCGCCGAGCTAAAGGCAGTCTGCATTCTGCAACTAGGGAGGTCCCCTACTTATAGGTATTGAACTTTCATCGAGGTGTCAGTTGTCTCTCGGCTTGCTCAGTCCGTGCGTTGGAAACTGTACCTCTCATTTGACAAGACGTCACGAACGCAATGTTAGCCGTGATGTGGCCACGTCGCACGGACGGCGAGTTGAGTACGTATGTAGGATGGACCGGTGCAGTATCTGATAAGTGGGGGCTGGTGAATCCCGAGTAAAAAAAAAGACGGATGATGAAAGTCTCGAGTCCACACATCCCGTATGATGCACGAGATCGGGTCCCGGGATGTTGCACATGTCCTTCAAGTTTACACTTTCGCCGGCAGTATGGCACCCGAAGGCACCGCGGCCCAGCTGGGCCGACGCCGTATGGTTTCGCAGTTACCGGAGTTACTGTGACAACAGTTGCTCGAACGTTTTGGGGTTCAACGTTCGACGTTGGGTCGCCGTTCCAACAGTTGTTTCAAGTCGGAGGAAGCGGGCTGTCCTCTGGGCGAGGCTGCAGATCCTAGATCTTCGTAATGGAGATTGGAAGTCGCGTAGTATGTACTCGGTACATGCTGAACGCCACGCTTACTCAGCTGGCCTCGGTTTCGTGCTAGTAGTACCGCGGCTTGAACAACGTCCTCGAGCCGAACCCCCGAACATGTTCCTGGAACAGAATCGCAACTTGATAGTCACTGGAATCGGTTTTCAGTTGGTCTCAATTGAATGGGGTTTCAGTGGATGTGAGCCTTGAGCTTGACAGAAGGGTCCGGAGCCAGGCGATATAGTAACCAACAGTGAGGAAGTCAGACTGACCTAGAGTCGAGGCACGAGGCACAAACTGTCTATTCAATCGCGGTGCGTACTTCGTTACCAATCGAATCCAGCCGTGTACCTAATGGAGTTGAGAAGAATGTCGTGATAGTCACCGCCAGCTTCCCACATTGCAAACCCCCTGAGACCAGTCTCCTTGATGTAACTACCCTTGACAGCAAACGATTGAGCGTTATCGAAAGAAACCATGACCTCGGACGTCTCGTTGTAAACGTATGGCTGTAACCGAGTTTGTCAGATTGAGGGCAGGATGACACGCAACGGAAGTACTCAACGGTTTGACTGCATGTGTCATAACGGTAGTAGATGCCCGGTGCGGGGTTTCCTTCCGTGTTCAAGAAACCGCTAGCGACAAGGCCCCAAAGGTCAAATGTACCACCAGGGCCTTCGTACACGCCGCAAGCATCAACGCTACCGGTGTTATCCCAAGCACCACCGAGTGGCTGGTTTGAAGCATTGAACATTGGATACGGAACGAGTTCCGTGCTGGAGCCTTCGACGAACGCATCATAAGGTGGGACACTGAACGAGTGACCATAGGAGGCGACACCAAGTACGATCTGGTTGACTGGCATCCCTGCAGCAGTCCAAGCCCTGACAGCGGAAACGGCTGAGCCATCCTGGTAAGCGGGAGAAGCACATGTGTCATTCAACGGAGAGTTAGGTCCCACGGCCGGGGACCACGAGCCCCAGACATCATAGTTCATGATAGCAATATAGTCGAGAACCTCAGCAAAGCCAGATACGTTCGTGGATGGGCTACCAGAGGCATCACGGAACGGGACGATGGAGGTCGCTGCGGAGAGTGTTAATCTCGCACCGACAGGGTTCGCGCGAAGCTCCTGCAGGAAGTAAAGGAAGTTCTGGGTGTCGTTAGGGCTGATTGTGTTGCAACCTATGCCCTGTTGGTTGGGATACTCCCAACTAATGGATACATGTTTAGTGTTTGCCAAGTTGGAGATAGAAAAGACATACTCAAAGTTGATGCCATCTAAGTCGTATTGTGCTGCGAAATCTGTAACGGTTTGCACAAAAGCAGTGCGGTTTTCCGGGGTTGCAACGCTGGACGAGAACCAGAGGCCGCCACCCCATCCTCCAATCGCAATATGTGCCGCGACGCCCTTGAAGGTTGGTCCACAGTGAGCGATCATTCCGACACTGATGACATGAACTCACATATGCATGTGCCTCAGCAACAAATTCGGGGAGAAGCGACGGATTTGACCCATTCAAGGAAAGACTGTAGGCGCTCGGGGTTGTGATACTGCATCCCAATAATTAGATTTTCCGGCGTCAGGACTGATAGACTAAATGGGCTTACGCAAAAGAGTAGATCAAAGTGTTGTACTTGTCCCAGCTAACAGCTGAGAGTGGGAACCCTTCCGTCGCATGCCAGCCTGCATACCAGGCAGCGGCGACAGGCTCATTCGGGGCAACGCTCGATGCAAGGGAAGCCGCCTTTTGCAGGACAGACAATAATACTGTCAGGGCAATGATCGTAAAAGCCATCACTATGCCAAGAGTGGTGTGCGCCTTCCGCCGAATCCGAAGACCCTCTACTTATATACTTGATTCGTCGATGTTCGGGTCGTCTTTCGGCTCGCTCCTTGCACCATGCAAGCCATATGATCCCCCATGCCGTGACTGCAGAATTAGTCATGTTGCCAAGTATATTTTGATCGAGTGGCTTCGAAGCGGAACGAGCTCGTGCAATATCTCATGGATCATTGGGAACTGACGAGTCTGGGGAAAGGACCTTGGGAACCTCAACCTCTGATTCCGATATGATGGAAAGGATTCACACCCATTCCTGAGAAACTTGTATGCGTTCCGCGCGAGGCGTAGTTCTAAATGGGTCCCCGAGGAAGCATCTGCCGCTCGGAGCCTGAAGTTCAAGCAATAAAGCTTCAAGGAGTTATCGTGGCATTTGAGGATTGCGAAATCGAGTGGTCGCTTCGCCGGTTATTCTGACGTTCAAGCGGAAGAGTCCCTTTAAAGGAATTCCACGCCTTCTGAATCGGACTTACTTGATTGAGGTCCCCCAAATTTCTGCTGATAACGGAGTGAGGATTACAATTTAAGGTCATGATCTATCCGTAGTGTCGAGCCCCGACCGGGAGAACCTGATAGGTAAGGTCAACGACTGTATACGGCTGAAATGAGAACAAAGCATCATGGCAAACTGCAGCGAACACTTACCAATCTGGTTGCAGCAAGCGTTATGACGGTATTCGGCCTAGTAGGGAGGCATTCACGAATGCACCAGTGATGCCAAACAAGTGATCGTCTTGACCACTGGGTTCAAGGTGACAGAGGATCAGTCTTCGAGTATGTTAGCGGTAGTCCAAACCTTGACGAGGCAACTAGCGAAGATATACCAGCCAGCCTTCGAAGGTGAACAGTGCCTAGGCTAAGACTGTGGAAGAGGAAATGAGATTGCAACGCTTGACATGCTCATCGAAGGACCCCGGGAAGTTTCAACAGCACAGTTGGTTCCCATTCAGATCTGAAGTCGTGCGGATTCGTACGACTGCAAACCGCGCGACAGTCTGCACGAAAGTGGTAAGGTTTCAGGGCAAAAGATCACGTGCATACTTACCGCGCACGGACCAAGCGCACAAAGTATAAAATCAGCGCCTCGACGATTTAAATCCTTAGAACATACTCAGCTAGGATCTATTTTATAGAAACTAACTCGAGTCTCGCATGTTTACAAATGCCGCATCCTTCAAATCCATTCGATGACATCTGCGCTCGCTCGTTCGACAGAGAACATGATCTCCACTTTTGTGGGATCTCGAGGACGTTTGGTTCTGTGCTTCGCCGGGCTGCTTGCAGCTCAGTGAGTCGGAGCCAGCGAGTTGAGTGTTTGTCTGATGGATTCTCTTTTCTACTTATTGTACATACTTTTGTTGCAATATTTTGAAATTATTTTGAAATGGCAATTAATGTTAAGTCCAAGATTTAAAGTGTTGGTTTGTTGTGAAGCTGTTGGCAAAGATGTTGGTGTTTCTTGAATCCAATCAAGGCTTTCAAGGAGTGGAATGTAACATGTTTCACCTCTATTGTCATGGTGTTACATTCTGTGTTGTTTTTGTCTGAAATGGGTGGTTGTGGATGCTGATTGTGAGACCACGTGATCGCGTTTTGGTTCGTGTTCAACCCGGTACAGTTCGTAACGTTCACACCACGCAACCGCAACAAGATGCTGAGTGCGCGACCTGTTGGTCTGCCTCTCGACACCGATAGAGGCATCTCCGCCAAAACACCAGGTCGTGTACTCAACAAGACGCGTAATGTCCTCCAAGAAAACGCAGTGCGTAATGTCCCCATGACTGTCACAGGCAAGGGGAGGAAGCTAGTCCAGAACACACCGCTCCAGTTAAAGACACTCCGTATGTACGGATTCATGTCAATGACCCCTCACTTAATTTGTCTCAACAGAAACAGACCGTGTGTTGAAAGACGCCCTTGGCAAGCAGATCGGTCCTTCTAATGCGCTCACCGTTGCCGCCCGTCCCCTCGGTGACAAGACACCTTTTCCAAATCGCATCGCCGCCCAGATTCCTGCAACTGGGACAAAGATCGCCAAACCTTCCTTGGCTGATGGGTCGCACCGCCCGAGCTCTGCACGTAAGCACGACCGCTTGCCTCGCAGCGCGAGCAAGGTCTTTGAGACCCCCATCATGGATGGTAAACACTGGGACGTGAGCGATATCGACATCGAAGTCGATGCGCATGCTGCAAACCAATCGATCGAGGAGGAATGTTTTGATGAAATCGAGTACATGCCACCAAAGGTCGAGGGTAAGTTGTTGTGAATAAGTGTAGAGCCTTCTGGGAGTTCACAATGCGTTAGATATCTCGTACGAGCCTCCTTTCGAGATGCCAAACTACAGGGAAGTTGGTAAAACCCTGATGGCCCTTATACGGTCGTATTCCCTGGAAGATGAACCATCAAGTAATGACATCACATTCACCGCTGACGCATCTGAGAAACATTTCTTCGCGCTGCCGGTCCTTCCGCGGCAAGAAATCGGTGAGCACGACCACGTGCAGAATCCACCGTTTATTGAATCACTTTTTGGACCGTGACACCCAGAAGATGACAGTCCTTTTGCTCGGACCAAACCGGAGTCAGAATCCAAATCGAAACAGCCCTCGACGACCGTAAAGCAGATCGCCTCTGTAACCAGCAAACCCGCGGCACGTGCGGCACTACAACGAGCTACCTCCGTGACCCGTACAACTACTCCGGCGAATTCCCGGGTATCTCCCCCTGCCAGACGATCGCCGGCAGCATCGAGTGCTCGTTCTTCAGCAGCTATAGCAAAGACATCGTCCTCTCAGCCAGTGACACGTGCCCCCACATCGCAGTCCACGCTGCGTGGGTCGGCTTCAAGAGCGACAGCGCGAGCCCCTTCGGTCGCGCGTTCAACGCCACCCGTCCGCACAGGACCTACTCAGCTCTCTCGTGTGACCCCCCTTTCACGACCTGCGGCAAAGCCTGCCGCGCGGCCTACTCCGCCGACTGCACCCGTCAAGGGTAAAACGGCGACAGCTCAGCCTACTGCGACCACCACCCACGCTGCGAGGAACTCCGTTCCTCGTTCAACAAACATCGCCCCGACGGGCAGCACGCGCCCCAGGTCGGGAACGATCACCAAAGAGGAATTCGAGTCGAATACGCACGTGGCCGTGCACATCAGAAACAATAGCTTGGAAGATGTGAAGAAGGACCTTGAGGGCCTCATCGTGTTCGAGGACGCGTTTGATGAAGACGAGGAGTTCCGGTTTGATGTGTGAGGCGAGCTGCGAGTGCATATGTGTACGCGCATTCCGAGTCGAGGGCGCTTGGTTGCGCACTCGAAACTCAACCTATGGTCATGGTATGAATATACGGGTGACTTCGATTTCCTCTAGCATTTTTTTCTTTTTGGATTGCATTTGTGCAATGTAGCATGTGACTTGGTATGATTGTATGTGCACACTGAAATATCAAGCCCGTAAATGTGTCAGTGATGCCTGTGGCTACTTCGAGTCAGTGCATATTATTTTACAGGTTTCTACTAGCATTGGGATCACCCTGTGGAGCTGCTGGCTAAAAAAAGTACCGGGAGTCGGAGTACTGATATGTAGGCCCAATTTTCGTGTCGCTTTAGTTATATGACTACCGTTTGTGCTACATTACCTAGGGTTGCCTCTATTTCGCACGACTGTTCGCCTTTTCGGATCGCTGGGATCTGTATGACATCGCTATCAGGTATCTATCCAGCCCATCCGCACAGCGTGTGAGGCTTTTTATTCGGTCGATGGGAACGAAGTTGTATGTTTCGTAACCTTCTACCGTATCAGGGAACGCGAAACCGAAATCTCGAACGCACACATGGAACGTATGAGACTTGAGTGTAGAGAATACTCGCGAGCTCTCAATGCTGGGCATGGCTGTCCAAGTCAGGAAGGGACATCGATGCGCCGACTCGGACGTGGGTTCAAGCTTTACAAATTCAAGTTCCGGGGCAGTTCAAAACATTGCCGACGGTCGCTCGGACGGTCGACCTGAAAGTAGTTGGTTCAGGAATCTGTCAAACGTGATCGAGGACCTTGGAAAATTCTCCGACACGTCAGCGCAGGCCGTGCAGCAGATGGTGTAGTGAGTCCGAATGTGTTCGGTCACCTCGATAGCGTAGGATTGACGTAGTACTCGTTCAGGAAGCTCGGTGAACGAGGTTGAAGCACTAAAGATCTAATTCGGAATGTTCCGTTTTACTCTCCGTCCCATGATCCCTAACTGCACCCTGGACAGACCTCAGGCTCCAAGGGTGCGCGTATATCGTTACTCTACGTTCGGCGTTGCCCGTTGGACTTGCCATATTGTGGGTGCCCACGCCCTTGACTTGAAACCCCCGTTTCGTCAAAATGACGCGCAGCCAATTCGTGGCTCAGTAGCCCTACCTACGAGATGCCGCACATGATCCTCCCACCGCAAATGGTCCGAAAGGTGATGGTACGGGCTTCCAAGTAAGGTACGCATACTACTTCAAACGAAGGCAGAGTATAAGTAAACGGTCCTCTAGCGGCAGGAATACACCCGAGACACAGAACTCAACTGGTCCACATGACCTTTACATTTCTTTCCTTGATATTTCTCTCTATCCTTCGGGGGGTGACTTCCATCACCATTCCGCGGACCCCTCCGGGTTGCGCAAATGAACCTATCGCAGCTGCTTGGTACGCCGGCTGGCATGCCACACAGGGTTTCCCGCTGTCGTCCGTCCCCTGGGATAAGTATAATACACTGATCTACTCTTTTGCGTAAGCCTACTCACCTGTCAGCCCAACCACTGGGAAGTCAGCTGATTGTTCCCCGGACAGAGCCACTACCCCTAGCGTTGACAGCCTTTCCTTGGATGGATCAGAGCCTTCTGTTTTCCCTGAGTTCGTCAGTCAAGCACACGAACATGTAAGTTTATTCAGCGATTAGAATACAGACGGTCGCTCACCAGACTGACGAACTTGAAGGGCGTTGCTGCTCATATTTCAATCGGAGGGTCTGGAGGTGGTATCTATTTTTCATCTAACGTGGCAACCCCGGAAAACCGCACTGCTTTCGTCCAGACTGTTGCTTGTTTCGCGGACGAATATGACCTGGATGGTATCAACTTTGAGTGCGTCCCCATCATTTGATCTCAGTGAACAGGCTCTTATCGGACGCCTACTAGTTGGGAATACCCAAACCACCAAGGCATAGGTTGCAACACAATCAATGCCAATGACACAGAAAACTTCCTTTCCTTCCTCCAGGAGCTTCGTGCAAATCCCGTCGGGGCCAAATTGACACTCTCCGCAGCGACCTCGGTTCTCCCGTTCCGTGATGCCTCTGGTAACCCTTCCACGGACGTATCTGGCTTTGCCAAGGTCCTCGACTATATTGCCATCATGAACTATGATGTCTGGGGCCCGTGGTCTCCGGCTGTGGGACCCAATGCTCCCTTGGATGACACATGTGCCCCTGCCGCTTACCAGGATGGCTCAGCCGTTTCCGCTGTTAAAGCCTGGACTGCTGCCGGCATACCAGCCAACCAAATCGTACTTGGTGTTGCTGCTTATGGTCACTCTTTCAGCGTCGCGCCTTCGGATGCGTTTGTTAATGGCGAACTCGTGGCATATCCGAAGTTCAACGCCTCGAACCAACCACTTGGTGGTCCATGGGATAACACTGGTGGTGTTGACGCCTGTGGGGTTTATGAGCCCTCGGGTGGAACGTTCACTTTTTGGAGTCTGATCGATGGTGGGTTCTTGACGTCGAACCTCGAGCTAGCGACAGGTATCTACATCCGTTACGACGAATGCAGTCAGACTGTTGAGTGACTCTCGTATGATGTCATTGCGCATTTGATCTGACGAGCTTTTTTTTAGCCCTACGTTTATAACAAAACATCTGAAGTCATGATTTCGTTCGACAACCCTCGGTCGTTCTCTGCCAAGGGCAGCTACATCGCGGAGACTGGCCTGGCAGGGTTTGCAATGTGGGAAGCTGGGGGTGACTACCATGATGTTTTGCTCACCGCCATCAGAGCCACGTCCGGATTCACTTCCTGAGGTCGACCTCATTAACTTGATAATTTACAACTCGAGAGTCACTACACTTTTGCTCCGACCTGGTATACATGTAACTTTTGAATTACTAAATCATTTCGAGGCCTTTCCCAGGCTGTCCCAACGAACGCAACCAGGTCTTCTCCTCTGGACTCTGTCGGTCAGCTGTGGCCTCTTTATCTGCATTTAGAATGCAATCCATCTACCTATTTCCCATTGGATATGACCCTATGCCAGTTCTTCCTGACTGTCATCACTTTTTCCAGTCCGGAGGTGGCAGTCAAGGTTGCATTTATGGAATGGTCCGAACTTGCCAGGCGACTGATGACCGGCAAGGTCGGACTCTAGCAGCGACACAGACTGGAGAGCTAGTGATTTTGGTCCTACGAAAGCGCTCATCGCCTTTCCAGAGCCGTTTAATGCTACTGCAGTAACCTGGAGAGGTGTCTTATCTAGATGATAGTGGCCCGACCATCCCAGGTAGGGTCCACTAGAGAGTTGCAGGCTGACCTGTTGTGGTGGCACTGAGTTCTTCAAACGTTTAACGTTCGACACTAGTACTCTCATGGAGGATTTCATTGAACACCATGTCGCCGCTGCAACTTATCGCGTCATTGTCGTCGTCAGGTGGGACGATGGGAGAGAGTAGGGAAGGGCAACATTCAATATCCAGACGTGATGGAGTGAGGCGGGGTAGGTGTCAGGCAAGGTCGAGCAGGTGTGAGACAGGAAGAGCGAGGACGTCATCCATGCATGTGTCGGGAGGATGGGGACAAGGACGCGACAGTATTGGACTATTGGCATGTGCTACGTCTGGCGCAGCATCGGGCGAATGTTGGCCAGGTGCGTCGGGAGGTAATGAAGCTCGATCGAGGCTCGTGAGTGGTCCTCACTGACAACGTACGGACTTCGCAAATGACTGCGAGATGATCTTGCGAGGCGAGCTGCATAAGATTCCAAAACTATAGTATTTAGCCCATCGTCACGGTACTAGTGGCGAGTGTAGTGTTATTGGGAGACCATCGGAGGTCGAAAAAAATGCTGCCAACTTCAAGTTGGGGCGACTCTTTGAAAGACTTGAAAAAGACTCACGAAATGGACAAGTCCATTGGACATCCAGTGGTATAGCCAGTCCCTCGCAGCTAACCTCCATGGTCACCTAGCCTTGGTGACAAATTTCCTTCAAGTTGTACTGTCCTCGTTAGACCCAGGATCTTCGACTCACGCATGATGAGGTATTTTGTAGGGGTCTTGCTAGTCTAGGCCCTTGGCCAAACTATACGGACCTTCAACTTTATGCAACAAGTTTCCATCCAGATCACTCGTGTTCAGCGTACACATGCCATCATTACCGTTGTCTCCGCCGTGCGGAGGTCGCGTGTAAACTATGTTTGCAGTCACGCAAAAGTCCCTCAAGGTTCGCCAACCTCGAATTCTTCTCGACCAACATGCTCCCCCCCCTGTTCGCTTCGCTGTTCTTCATAGAGGCTGCGCGTACCGCCGCCGCCGCCAATTCGACCGACTCCGGGTGCGTCGCTCCAGATGCGACCGCTTGCGATCACCGTAGCGTATGGAGTCTGTTGGCCAGCTGTGGCCTCACGCTCTTGGTATGCGTCTGGCACGCGGTGCACCCCGCTGTTCCTCTACCCCACTACAGAT
Source organism: Wakefieldia striispora (assembly GCA_038090475.1). Taxonomy (NCBI): domain Eukaryota; kingdom Fungi; phylum Basidiomycota; class Agaricomycetes; order Agaricales; family Hymenogastraceae; genus Wakefieldia; species Wakefieldia striispora. The sequence continues at coordinate 27,321 of JBBPMU010000084.1, read as the reverse complement.
GGTATCATGTCATCCTATACCGGTTGTGTTTGATGGTCATCACCTTCTTCGCTCCCGAATTAATGGTCGAGATTGCATCTTTGGAATGGTTCGAAGCTAGGCGAATGACAAAATATGTTCATGGTACGTTTTCTATCGACTGATATCCGTGACGTGTCAACAATCGCCCATCTTCAGGCCGTGGATATAAGTGGTGGACCATAACCCACAGCCACTTCGCATTGAATGGCGGATTTGCTGTCCGCACGAACACAAGCACCGAAGAACTCCTCATGTGGAGGACTAAAGACGTTGACTTGTTCCTGGGGCTGGTAGACTCTGAGAAGATCTCAAATCCGGTAGTCACTGAGGACGATATCATGGACAAGAGTAGCTCTGATGCTCTGGGAAAAGCAATCCTCGCTGTTCAATTATCCTGGTTCACTACGCAAACTATCGTCCGACTTTTGAACCACCTCACGGTGACGCTAGTCGAGCTGGATACTGTTTGCATGGCGCTCCTTACACTTCCGCTTATTTTCTGTTGGTGGGCAAAGCCACAGTGCCCCAGACGCCCCTATATTTTCATAAAGCATGAACTAAACGACCCAGGAGCGCCACTAAAAGCCCGTGATTCACAAGAACTGGGGGTGCATGCTATACTTGCATAACAATTGACATTGTGCTGACTCCGCGTTGTTAGGAACATCTCGCGATCAAAACCAAGAGGACTTTATGGAATCTTCTATTCTCTCCATTCTCGCCAGAGGCACAATCGGAACTTCTCCTTCCCTTCTGTGTCACTTGGGCCACATTTGGGGCGTTACATGCAATCGCCTGGAACTACAAATTTCCAACTGAAGCTGAGAAGATGATATGGCGTGTGGCATCACTTGTCTTAGCAGGAACACCAGTCATCTTCGGGTTCGGAATATGCGTCATGATTAACAGGAATGTTCATGGAGTCGGAATGGAGACGTGGATGTTTTCTTGTCTTATTATTGGTGGTGTGTGCCGCTTGCTGCTCGTGATCTTGATGCTTGCGAGTCTCCGCTTGTTGCCACCATCCGCATATCAGGTAATACCATGGACCGATTACATACCTCATTTGTAGTTTAGTAATAACGACTCGGACGCACTTATCATAAGCATGCCTCGCTCTCCGTGCTCTTCAAAACTTCGCCGTTCCCGTGACTTGTAGTAGCTGCCAAGGCTTGGGCGGTTGGTCTCGATTTTCTTAATGTTTTCCCGTAGGAGAAAAGTCTCGTCTGTAAGTATCGCCTTAGCTGCGCGACGGCATCACTGGCATCCATCGTTTTCGCTTCATTATTTTGTTCTTGTCGGGAGTCCAAGCACCAGTACACTACCGGCAAGGGCTTACAGACGCGCCGTTATCAATAGGACTTGTAGGAGCTTGGCACAATGTAATTCTGGGTAGAATGCGGCTCGCTCAGTCGTACATCGACAGCACACATTTTGCTACCAGAGCCTTTTAGAGAGAGGAAGATAGTCGTCCCTACTACAGCAAGCAAATCGAAGAGGCGTCGTCCGGGTTTACAAAATCATTCTCATTTTCTCGCCATCTCGCCCATATCTTACCCGCCAAGTACGTTGCCTCTGCCCGAGAAAACCTGCATCTATATTGAAGCTGTCGAATCAAATCCTTCAGATCATGACATTGCGGATGTCGGCCACTGCTCGCCAGATAAGCAAACCACCCTGTCCGCCCGGACTGGGATGGTATTGACATGCTGTTCCGAGCCACATGCGCCAAGAGCATGGCCCGCATCGTCACCTGGGATTCGTTGTACCTCCTCGCGTAACAGTCGTCGGGTCCGCGGATCGCAGTGATGCATGCGTGCGAGGCGCATGAAAGACCGCATTTCTCAAACTGCCCCACGTTCTTCTCCCACCACCCCTCCATCGACGGCTCGTTCTCCAACCCTGTGATGGCGAACGCGACAGGCACCTGGTTCCGGCACAGGATGTCGCAAAACAGGTGGTAATTGTTTTGCATCACCGCCGTGATCCTGCCACCACGGATGCAGAACACAAGGAGCCGAATGCCACCAGTGCGTTGGAGTTGACAGATGAGCGTGTTCGCTTTCTCGATCGCTGTGAGGTATTGGTGTGTACCAAATTGCGGCCCGTTTAGGCCGACAGTATCGAATAGACGGATATGATGATTGAACCCTTGGCCGTCTGGGAGGATGATGTCGTAAGACGTTGCCTCCATGGTGCAGCCCATCGCGCCGGCGGACACGTCCGCGATGTGTTCGCCAGCGATAAGGTTGACGACCGAACTTTTCCCCACGCCTGTCTCCCCGAAAATAAGAACATTGGGAGAGAAGCGTCGTCGAGCCTCATAAATTTGTGTTGGGGGTGAGTAGTTGAGGGTTTCCAGGGTTACTCGGCTCACCATTTGGAGTCGTAAAGTTGGTGGAGCGTCAGAGCAGCAGGCGAGAGGTAGGAATTTGGTGGAGATGCGTAGGCCATTTCATTTAGAGGAGTTTTATCCGAGAAGTGCTACACGATGCGAAGGGTAGGGGATTGAACTTTAGAAGCGGACCGCTGCTCTGAGGGCACGTAGTCATCAGCGCTTGCTGGAAACGTGTAACCGGGGATGATAGATGGCCCTGCAGGACATGGCCTCGTTGAAGCATCACCGAATCCATCAGGGTTTCGGAAACGTGCTGCCAGTGGATAAGTGGGTCACCTCGAAGCCGTCAATGGAGCTATCAACTGATGTACCGGGATCCTGGCCACGATGACAGTCGCAATGGTATGTTCGCTGCATGATTTTTATGTTAGTAAACCCCAAGTATCACCACAGTAACTGGATCCAAGATCACGGTGTAAGCTGCTTGAGTCTGGCTGTAGCAAGGCCTTCAACACCTCCATCACAAACAGATTCTCCATGCCTCCACTGGCCCAGTGCCTCAGGGTCTGGCGGCTGGCTAGTTTACTTCCCACCGATGTTCCCGAGAAAGTACCAGTTGATGAACCTGAACACCAAGGTTAGGACGATGAATTAGTTCAGCTACGCTAATTCCTAGACCAACGGATGATGGGATTAGTTGAACTGATTGTGCTCACAATGAAGCTTAGCTATTCCTGATAGCAAAGTTACCAGTTGAACCGGGTACATCAACAATCCGATGGTGGGGATTAGTTACGTGTTTCCTTCAAGTTTCAATAATTACAGTACGTTCGAATTGAGACAGACGGACGGTCACGGAAAAAAAAGTAAATTTTAAGCGAGGCCGTGCCAGGACTCGAACCTGGGTTTTGGGAATATGTAATCAGAATCCCAAGTGATAACCGCTACACTACAAGGCCATACCATTTAATGGGTAGCGAATCACCACTTGTCGCTTTCAGAGTTTGCATAAATGTGGGGAAGATTCAAATATCCACGGCCCATCGATGGAGATGGAATCTCAAAAGTCATTCTCACCAGTCGCGGACTAACACTCCTTGGCGAGGGGTAAGGCGGTGAGCAAGGAGGATATAGGAATACTGGGAGCGATGGGCTGTCCACTACTACGCTGTGAAACACGTCATCAGGTTGGCTTGATGACAGTGTAGGAAATGGTCCCAAGACGGCTGGCATAGAGTCGTGAACAGACTCGGTGTGTTCTTGTTTCCGTGATCTGAGAACGCCACCGCGCGCCAATCAATGGATCGCGAACAGCTCTGAATCGAAGCCTGAGGAAGGGTAGAGAAGCTCGATGGTGATCCTCAAGATACCTGAGACGGTCAAGACCAGAAATGACTGACACCGTTGCAGCATCTGACACCGAGCGCCGCGCGAATGGTAGTGGTAGTGGTGGTGTGAATGCGGTGTGTTCCGATTCAGACGTCCACCCTCGCTTCGGGTCGGTGGCACTGGACAACTTCACGATGGGCACCAATCCCTCCCTCATCCTTATCGCCCGCAATTCGCGTGGCCACAACAATCCTTCTGCATCCCTCAGTTCACCCACGGAGACACACGCCGCTGCTGCAGGCACATTCCGTTCTTCTGGCTCACCCCCATGGCTACTCGAAGAATGCGACAACGATGAACTCGTCACCGAGCTGAACCTCTACGAGTCTGACCAAGCCATAGAGGTTGATGACACCTTCACCCGGCGCAACGGTCGGTTCCCAGGCACCGTCAAAATCGTCGTCGAGAGCACCACATTCTGGTGGGTCGCTCCACTTTGTTGTGTTTTCCATGAAATTTACACTTATAATTAAAGGGCCCACAAGGAAGTCCTGTTCTTCGCTTCCCCATTCTTCGAGGCCGCCTTGAGTGGCGGGTGGCTCGAGACCGGTCGCCCTCCATCGATGTCCTCGGTCATTACCATTTCCCAGCCACCCTCTGTCCCTGGAAGCAAGTCTAGTCCAGACCTCCCTACTGCGATGACGTTTACCCCTGAAGATGATATCCATGAGAGCGCCAGTGACACTGCTTCCAACTACTCCTCTCCCGTGGAGATCGAGAACCCTCCCGCAAGTGAAAGCGACACGGCTGAGAGCGAACCCGAACAAGTCGAATCCGCGACTTCGATGAGCAATCGTCAGGCCCGCGCTCGAGGATTAAGTCTTGCCAAGCTTCAAGGCTCTGCAGACGCCAAACCGGAGTTCAGAGGCAAACACAAAGCGAACCTCTCAGGATCTCAAAACACCCTTGCCACCGTGAAGCGACGCCGGCGTACGGACGAACACGACGCCGTAATCGTCCTAAAAGAAGAAAAGGCGGCCATCTTTCACGATTTCCTCAAATTCGTGTACCCCCAGTACGTCCATCGGTCGTACGACGCGTGCGGACCATCTGAACACGATGTAGCCTCCAATGCAACATTTCCTGGAATAACGTCGAGGGCCTGATGAACATCTCACACAAGCTCTGCGTTCCAGCACTTCAGCATGAATGTCTGACCTTTCTCCTCACACACGCTGCTGGCAGGCCCATCAAAGCGATGCGTATCGCGGAGCTCTTCGAGGAAGAAGAACTCTACCGCGAATCCAGCCGCTTCGTGCTAGACAACCCCGGCGGATGGTCCGAAGAGGAACTGAGCACCCTCAGCCCAGAAACGCTCCTAAAACTCGAAAAACGGTGCATCCTTGTGGACCTTTCTTGTTTGCTCCACCTCTGACGTGAACCACCCCGTCTTTCCAGGCGCAACTGGTTCCTCGAACGCGTCCTGAAGCTTGGCCTGACGCCCCTTGCCAAGGAGTACCAATGCGTGCGTTGCCTGCCCTATCCTTGATCCGCCCCTGTCCTTACGTGCTATCCCAGTGCCCGACGTGTCCAGACACAACCAACTGTGCCCGTCTGCTGGAAGAAAAGTGGCGACAGGCGTACAACGCCGTCTTTCGCTTCGGTGCGTGTCCCGCACACCTCCGTGCCCAACCGCCTCACGCGTCCCGGGACGCAGGTCCGTGCCAACCCTCGATGGTCTACCGCTACCTCCGCAACCTCGAGGGCATCAGTCCCCCGCTGTCGCTGACCCACCTCGCATGTCAGACGACCGCGAAAGCGTTCACGGCCACGCGTACGCGCTCGCGTCGTTCCTTCGTCGCCGCGTGCTGACCTGTTCCCTCGACACACAGTGTTCGACCGCATGTTCTCGCTCGGTCTTCGGAGCGATGCGACGTCCCCGCTCGGTGCGCGCGTCGCTGCGGTTGCCGCCGCTTCTGGACCGCGTCGGCATTTCCTGTACTGCACCCTCAAACCGGACAAGACCGTCCCCCGGACGCGTCGCTCGCGCGAGCTGCTCTGATCGCAGCGACGCGTGGGGAGGCGTATCACCATGCCGATCTATAGACCAAAAAGAGCCATCGCCATCGTCATCTGATTCACCACCCGATCGCCACCTCCCAACGACCGGTGTATGAGACGACAGCACGCGCTTGATCTCGCATCTGTATCCTGATATTTCGGATGTTTTTCCCGTCCTTGGCGTTTCCCTCGTACGAAAGCGATCGCATAGTCACTTGTTTCTAGCTTCCTGTATTGCTCTATACACAAATCCACCATTTCCTCGTCTAATTGGTATAATCAAAAAAATAAAAATAAAAACCAACACGAGTCTGTGGGAGGCGAGTTTAAGAAAAGAAAAAAACGAGTGCTAGCAACGACAAAACATGCCACGTATTTTTGTTATCGAAACGAAAGAGAAATAGGAAATCGACAAGACCCAAAGATGGTAGATGAAGAGTCCCCTCGAAACGACGTAACGAAGGCAATGCGGTGTGAGAACAAAAAAGGAGTGGGGTCGGGGATCGTGGACGCGAATGTCGGTTGCGAAAAAGCAACGTTTCGAGTCGCATCCCAGAAACTACGGAGAGGTCATAATTTAGTTGAAACGTCGAGGGGTCATACAGCAACGATCGAATAGGAAGAATACAATAGGATAAGACATGAACGTCGACGTCGCGTCAATATCGATCATATTTGGAAGATAGTGGGGGCGTTTTCCACGAGCCACTCCACCATCAGCGCTTTCCCAGCCATGTCGCTGAATTCAGATCCAGGGTCTCGAGACCACATCAGTGTGGCTGAGCAGGGGTGCAACCAGGATTAGACATGTTACAGTCCGATTGGCCGGTACTTACGTCCAAATACAACGCCCAGGTTGCGCGCGTTCATCAAATTCGTGTCACTTTGTTCTCGCACGCTGCGGAGTCAACGTCACCGGTTGCACCTTAGAAACCCGATAGGCTTTTTGGCAGAGGATGCTTACCGATGCAAGTGAAGCACGAGGTGCCGCAGCGTGTGGTAGTGTTCGGGCGGAAGTCGGCTGACAAGCTCTTGCAGGTGTTTCATTTTGAGCGCAGGGTCCTTGAGTCCGGCCGCCGCGATGAACTCTTCATGGAGATCAAACGTCAGCAACGGCACCGGAAGCGTGCGGAAGTAGGTCTTGAGCACCGAGGTCACCGAACAGATGTCGTTGAATCGGTCGGTGTCCCTGAGGTCAAAGGCGGCGTAATCTCCTCGTTCAAACAGTTGTGTGATCATCTTGGTCTGGCCCGTGCCTCCTGTCTTGCGGTAGATCCCCTCAAAGTCGAGTGCTATAGACACGTTAGCAGCCGCATGCATAACTGAACGAGGGGCTAACCCAGCGTCTCAACTGCTTCTATACACTTTTCTACGATGACGGGAACCTTGCGTTCGCCCCATCGCAGATCAAACTTGACTTGTTCAATGAGATCGCGACCGAATATCGAGGGAGCTAGCAAAGTATGAGTCGCCAGCCGATTCACATCGTTACACCAGACATACAATGATGTACGACCCCGTTCAGGTCTTCCCGCGGGCGTGAAAGCTGCTGAGAGCACGGCAGGTTGACCTGATTCACGCATCGTGAATGGACGTTGATGTGGCATGCTATGATACCGTTGAGCGCTAAGAAGGGAGTGTACGCCAACACGACTCACTCGTGCAACGGTAATGCGATCCACCCCACAACTTCTCTCCGCAGTGATCACAACGCGTAAACCGAAGCGCACCCGCAGGTTGGAAGTTATGTTCGACGGTGCCCTTCCACCTGGGATCCGAGGTGGCGAGCACATGATCTCTCATCCGGTGGCCTGGCCACTTGAATATACCATGCTTGAGGGTGGACATGGCCTCGGGGTGTTCAGGCTTTGCTACTCGGATCATCTTGATATCGCGATCATCGACGAGCGTGGACGTGCTGGGGTTTGAACCTGAACCGAGTAACGGGTGTGCTTGATTCGAGAGATCCAAAGTGGGACGACCGCGATCAAACGAGGTGCTCTTCTTTTCGCGCAATATAGGCTCCGCTTTTACAGCAGGGACCTCCAGTCCTGGCGGTGTATCGGGCCTGGTAACCTCCACCCTCCGTGTATATTGAGCACTGAGCTGGGCCAGTTCCTCGTTCCTAGCGTTAAGCACTGTGGTCTCTTCCAGGAACTGTTCGCGTGCGGACTTGAGTTCAATAATCTCTCTGAGGAGGGTGTCACGTTGTTGGGTGAGTGGTATCAGTTCGCGCTGATATTGCTTCTTGATATTGTCCAGCCGCATGGTTAATGATCGGCTTAGTTGGGCGGCCGAAACATCGCCCAAAGATACATTGCTAGAAGCACTGTGTGCCAGTGAGCTTGCTGTGTATGATGGCAGATACAAGGGTCCGCACCTCTTTGAGAAGCACAGCTCTTCGACCTCTGCTAACGTAACGTCTCGTTCAGCCTTTAACTTGGAGAGATCCCTTTCCAGCCGATCAAGATTTTTATTGAGCTCCTCTGAAAGTTGTCGCCGCGCCTCCCGTCTGCTGGTCTCGCCCGTCAGGGCAGTCATCCTGGCAGCTTGACCGGAGAGTAAGACTCGTAGGCGAATAATCTCTGATTCTGCGTTGCGGCGCGCCACCAGCTCGCGGTCGTACTCCTTCTGCGCTACGGTAAGCCCATCTATATACTGCTCGCTTGCGCGCTGTGGTAAAATGTCAACCCATCAAACACACCCCAAAGATTGGTCGGTACGGTGTTACCTTGGTTCCTTCATATTTTTCCTTGAGGTTCGTATAGTCCTTGTACCTCTGCTCTAACGACATCAGGATAGTTTCAACGAATACCTTTTCGAACCGGAGTTGCTGCGAGCCTCGGGCGTCGGCGTCATAGAGTGCCTCTTGTAGGCGGCTAACCACAAGGTCTTGCGTTTCGCTCGTGACAGGAGGTAGCACCGACTTTCCATTAGGAGAGGTGACGGTGATTTGAGCCGTGGAGGGAGGGATATTCAGAGAGGCATTGGATTCGAGTCTTTCTCGCTTAGGTGGGCCATGGATTGGAGTCGCCTGCGACTCTGACGCGGCGCGATCCCGAGAAGGGAACTCAAACGTTATATCCGGCACGGCTTTCGTAGCTCCGGTGCGATCAGCGGACGAGGAAGTAGCCACAGAATTAGAATTGGGGAACGAGTTCCCAGCAAGAACGCCCGCAGCGTCAGTGGGCGGTTTCTCACCATCATCTGGAGGCATGAGCGTGTTTATGGATGTCGGAGTCTTGGGCGGCGCCTCCTCTTGCTGTGCGATCTCGTCCAGCGACTTGAGAGATGGTATGCCACCTACTGACTTGAGGAAATCAGAGAAATCTGTACCAGACATGGAAAATCGTATCGGTGGCAATGCTGGGGCGATGAATGTTGCGACGGAAGTACGTTCGACCGGCGACGATTCGTCAGAGCCATCTGCCTGGGAGTGAGCAGAGACATCCGGATCAATATCGAGTTTAAGAGGTTGTGGACGCCGCTTGGGGGGAGGCGAGGGAGATATACGCGATGGAACGCTGACATCGTCGTCTGATTTCCTGTCACTGGAGCTCTCAGCCTCGGTGTCGGTACCACTCTCGACGCTGTGAGGGACGTCCGCCCGGTGCGAGGGTGAGGTAGGTGTCATCCTTCCATTGCGATCACCATTCCAACCTAGGGGAGACGACCTCCCCGACTTCGAACCATCCAAGCGAACAGTCCTGGTAGACACCAAGTGGCCATTCGTACCGTGACCATTGGGACAGTCAGTGGCGTTGACACGGCGCAGACTATCTGAGCGTTGGGGTGGACGCTCCAAGGTAACAATTGGGCGAGGGGCCGATCGCAGGGGGGTCGTTGGGCGTAATGCTGAAACAGACAGGGGTTCATGCGATGCTGAACGCGTGCGCGCGGAGTCTGGAGTTGGGTGTCCATTTTCCGGAATTGCCGGCGAGGAGGATGGCGATAGGTAGATCGTGGAATCGGGAGAGTTATCGCGTAACAGACTCCCATTTGAGCGGCGGCGAACAAGCGAATCATCGCAGTATGCTTTCGAGGGAGACGGAGCGACAGGCGAATCAGAACGAACAGGGAGAGTTTGTGAGCGAGCCATCTCGGGGGGTGTGGAATCCGTAAAAGTGGACTTGAACTGGAGAGTCAGGCCAGGGTTAATCGAACGTCGTTTGTCCGCTCGGGACGTTTGACCGGGAACGCTGAGACCGCCGCCAATCGGTGGTTTATCAGCCACGGCCTTCTTGTCCTGATTCGCCGCGCTGTTGGCCAAAAGAACGTTAAGGGGGCGGACACCATCGTCGTAACTTTTGCGCCGTTGGAACGAGCAGGTACCACCCGTGGCAGAGCTGGGAGTCAGAAGGGAGCCACCGGCAGTGAGATTTGCCGGCGCAGAGCGCCCAGGTGACAGCGACGAGTCACCCTGCGCATGTCCGTTCGTCGGGGTTGGAGAACGCGAATCGCCATTTAGAGGGATGTTTGGTTGGACGAAAGTGCGAGTGATATCAGGAGGAGCGACTGTCATGACGAAGGAGCGGGATTGTTTGGAGGGTTGGAATGATGGTGAGTGTGATGGCGAATCTCGTTGGGATTCGGTTGGCGTGGTGACTGGAGATTGGATAACATCGGCGGGGGTAGGGGTGACATCGACGGGAGAAGCAGATCTACGTTTCCGTATTGGGGGAGATGTTACCTCACGAACAGATACATGAACACTCCGGGAGGAAGAGGCGTCACGGAGGGCAGGGGCAGATGACTTGGAACGAAGCGATGGAGGCGGAAGGAGTGCCCGGGATCGGTCGGAGATCTGGTAGAGGGGCGAACGAATATAGATGGAGAGAACGACGGAGATGAGACTTACGGAGTTGTCATGGAATTCTCTCGCATCACGTTCGCGGGTGGAAGAGGAGGAGCTGGGATTGCTGGCACTTGTGGCCCTTTCCTTCTCCCTCTTTCGCTGAGCATGGCGACGAATTTTAGCCATGCGCTCATTATGACAGTTCATACAGTATATGCCGTGACTAGTCTTTGCAAAGACGAGCTCGTCTATTCGGTTACGGCAAACTTTGCACTTGAAACAATGGGCGTGATAGGAGTCGTCGCCTGTCATAATGGCCTCGTCGAGGATGGGCTGCTGACAGATGTTGCAGTTGTAGCTGCAATTTGCACAAATGGGAGAGCCATCCGAGAGGAGGAGGAGGTTGGTGTCTGCGGTGACCCGGTTGGAGCACTTTGCGCATTTGAAACAGTCGACATGGAAGAAAGATTGCCTGGATGGGGAAAAGGGCGTTATTGGAGAAGCAAATGGCGAATCCTAAAGGTCAGGGGTGTGAAGCTCGAAGGGCGACTCACCCAAACGCGACGACTAAACCGCCGCTCTCGTTTACGGCTGACTTCTTGCAACCAGGACACAACCTGTTCTCGATGTCGACGAGAGGGGTACCGGGGTGCTCTTCCATGAGCTGAGGGCGAGCAGGGACGTGGCCAGCGTATCCGAGAGAGAGTAGGAGGAGGTAGGAGGAGGTATTAGCGGGCGAGATGACCCAGAGATCACTCGCGTAGAAGGACCAAGAGGAAAACAAACCGATGGGAAATATAATTATTAATTTCGATCAGGAAGGTCGATAAGTAAGTAAGTAGACTAGGCAACTCTCTAAAATAGCAACCATCTCAACTGAAACATGAAACTTATGGCAGTAGTACAGTCCAGCCTCCCTCGGCGGCCGCTCAAGAGGCTTCCATCGCGACCGTGGCATAGATCGGGCATGAACACAGCCACAGATGGTCCGTGCCCTGATTTCGCAGGTATATAAAGGGCGAACCCGCTCGAAAATGAATTCCCCATCTCTTGTGCTCGGGCATGTACTGTCGCCAGTGAGGTCTTTACCGAGGCACAGTCTTTTGCTGATTGCAAATTACACATCCGAACACGTCTGTTAGCTTCGGCTTTCAGCAATTTTTGGAAAAAAAAACCCTCCTCATTTCAATGAGCGTATATAATATAGTAAAATACTTTTATTATATGAATATGAATATAAATCTTAGAATTGTACTTGCGTGTGATTTGGTATTAGTGAGGCTCTTGTTCCTTCCTTTCTTTCGTTTCATCATCATCATCATCATGCCACTTCCCGACAGTGCGCCTCTCTCCCTGCAGGTAAACTCGAATGCAGTCCAGTCAAAACCAAAGCGCGCCATGATTGTCCGCATGTCCGCAGAGACCCTCGATGCCCTCGAGGCCTTTCCAAACCATCCCCCACTCTCCTTTGACTTTGGTGATGTCCCAGTGAGCTTCCTACCATGTCTCCTCCGAGTCCATCCCCCAATCCTCTCACAGGGCATCTACATCGGTGACACTTTCTTTCCAATGCGTCCCCGCGTGGAAACCTCCCCCCATGAGCTATACCTCCGGACTTCGTCCCCCGCCAAACCTATGGCGCCACTCAAGCTCTATGCTAATGTCATCGGCAAGTTCATGGTCGAACGCCAGCTCGGCGATAAAGTCACCGGTAAGGTCCGCCAGCAAACAATGGTTGCAAAGCAGCAGCACTCCGAACGTCAGGCCATCCTGCTCGAACACCCTCCCATCCCTCCTACTGTAAAGCATGCCAAGCGCAAGTTGCCTGGTTCCGGTACTGTCGTCAAAAAGATTCCTGCTTCCGATCAGCTCCGTGTCGCCACCGCCGCCTCGTCTGTCCCTTCACGCAAGGTATCACCCCTCCCATCATCGTCAAAGGCAAACGCGGACGTACGACGTCGTCTCGTTCATTGTCTCGCCATATCACCGCGTCTCGATGCCGATGCGGTCAGGATGGTCGGTGGCGCAAACGTGGCCGAGTCAGCACGAGTTGATTTGCTTGCCCTTCTCGACGATGTAAGTCTTAGCAGCTGACACTACCCTTACCACGCTCACCTTCCGTGCCAAGGTTGCCGAGCAAGTGCCGGCAAAGAAAGGCGATAAGTCTCCCCGTCCCTGGCAACTCAAACCTCAAACATGGATCGAAGTCCGGCCTTACGAGTGGCCGAAGCTTACCGAACAGGAACGTACCACCATGGCCCGTCAGGCTCGCATGGCGTTCAAGGCACTCAAGATACCCGAGTCTGATTCCGCATGGGACAATGTGCGCTACCAGCGGCCCACTTTAAACGTTCCATCGTCGTCTATTCCGGCTCCACCACCCATGGCAGCCAGTAGCAGTAGTAGATCCTCTACTACCAGTGCCCAGCCCGAAACGAAGCGTTCTGCGATCACTACCAAGGATGCCAAATTGAAATCCAAGCAGGATGCGTCTCGCATAAAAGGTGAGATACAGATGAAGGATGAGAGTGCAAAGCCCACCGCCTCCCGTGTGAACGCCGTCAAACGGGCAGAGGCAGATCGTCCAACGTCACCATCAGATGGCGCGAAGGCCGTAGCGTCCCGACGGCTCCCAGGCTCAGGGTACCGAGCGAAGAAGTCGCCCCAACCATCCATGGGAGCGACAGAGAGATCGGGGACGCCTGTGGACACGCGCGTGGCCCCCAAACCGTCCCAGTCTACCCCTTTACCCCCCAAACCTTCCCCTGCTGCCCCACCGCCAGGCGGGTCACATGCTAGGAAAACAATGCCAGCCATGCCACCAAAACCCGCGAAAAGGGAGGACGAGTCAGATCGAGAGCGAGAGCGAGACTACGAACGTCAAAGAGAACGCGAACGAGAGAAACGAGAGAGGGAAAAGGAGAAGCAACGGGAGGAACGAGAAAAAGAGCGAGAACGAGAACGAGAACGGATGATGGAGATGGAAAGGCGGGAAAAAGCGAAACAGAAGGAGCGGGAGGCCTTGGAACGAGAGAGACAGAGAGAAAAAGAACGAGAGCGAGAAGAGATGGAACTTGAGAAGCGTCATTGGGAGAAAGAACGTGTCGCGAAAGAGAAAGCAGCCAGTGGTGCCGTACCTGCAGTTAAACGGAAGGCGGTGACGCAAGATACGGAAGAACTACTGGACGGTGTAACTCTCAAAGCCTCCGTGCCGAAGCGCCGGAAGCTCGACGATGGGGCTTCTCTGATTCCCTCTTCCAAGGCACGCGACGGAGAGTTTCCTAAAAAGTCGATGCACGAGCCCGTCTCCCGCCTCAAAATGAAGAAAGAACCCCCCTCACCGCAGGCATCGCTTTCAAATCGGGTGACGACATCAGCAACTGGGTCCACGCACAAGACTGAGCGGCCCTCCAAGGCGAGCGGTGGCACGAAACCACGACGACGATCCCCCATCTACACCTCCTCCTCCGAAGACGAAGGTGAGATCCCGCAGCCTCGAAAGCGCAATCCATCACCACCCCCCATTTCTGATCGATCAAACTCGTCGGACCAACCGATGATTGAAAGGGCATCGCGTCATCATCGGCCGACACGGACCGCGTATCCACCGGCGACGGACCATGCCGCCCTGCGCACGCTGTATCAATCCCATTACCCGGATTATCTGGGGACATACAGCAAAGTTATTGCACAGAAGCGCAAGATCGAGGCCATGCTGAACGGGGACTCGGAGGCAGAGATGGACGTGATGGATCCGGACGATTTGCTCAAGCTGAGCATGGAACACAAGTCGCTCAAGACGGAACTGGAGAACATTCATGAATTGTATGTCAAGGGGGCGACGGTCGTCGGGGGATCGTCGTCGGATTGAATGGCACGTGAGAGATGTTGATTCTATACCGCTTCGTTCTTTTTTATCTGCCTCATCTGCTGCTCACGCTCTTTGCATTGCATACCGCACACATACACGGAACAATGACGATGTACCAAGAAACACTAGAGCTCGCGTATTTAATATACCAACGGGTATTGTTGGAGTGATTTCTGATGGATTCCAAGGATCGTTCCTGCACCAGGTTCAATACGCTCCCCGGTGTGTGATGCGACTTTTGCAAGGATCCTCGCCGCATTCACGATGCCGTGGAAGACACTCATCGGCAAAGAGACCCAAACTTGGACTCGCAATGCTCGTCCCCTCTCGCACGCAAGGAAATACGTTTGCAACCCTACAAGGCAAGTTCGTCAGGTGAGATTATTTGGTTCATCCGGTCAGACAATTTCTTTTTCATGATTTAACGTCATGTTGCATGACGGTCATATGTAGCCGAGTAGTATTAATTAGATATCGCCACGAAGGTGTCGTTCGACGACACTGTTACCGAGTGACGGGCGGGAACTCGACAAACAAGAGAAACAATATTTAAGAGCATGTACGTTAAACTCTTCCATCTCCGACTCATCAACTCGAATGGCATATTTCGCAGCCTGGCCCCCTTCACACCGCGACGCCATTCTGCGTTCAGACGACTTTCTCCCCGAGGTCTCAAGGTCCTGCGTTTGGCAAGATCACTGAAGGCACCAAGGAAGAATCGGTCAAGCAGGCGTTCTGTCTAAGAAAAATGCTACTGTGTCATCCTATTACGACTTACGCATCGTCTCTGTCGAGTTTGCGGCTCCCAAAGAGTTCCATCAATGACGACTTTGCCGATCGGAATCGGGTCGTGATCGTAACGGTTTCGCATCGTACTCAGTGGCTGCCGGCAGGGGGTAAACTGGCGTTCCATGGAAGAGCTGGTCGCACGGGGGAAGGAACGTTGGTAGTAAACGACTCGTGTATCGATTCCCCCACCTCGATCACAACTGTCAAATGAAGAGGTTTTTCTAGGCGGCCAGGTCTCTCCGCTACCGCAGAGGTCTTCGGTGGGAGGAGCTATACATTTTGGATTACTATGTACTCTCTCTCTAACTGACAATCCGTAAGGGTAATCGGCACTGGTCGCTGACAACAAGCAGCTCTCCATATTGTATTGTCAGATATTGATCTGCTAGCTGAGGTAGTAATCGCTGTGCTACGTGCGAATATATTTCCGAATGTAGCTAATGAGTAAACCTCGGTCTGGGTGTTCTCATGTTTTTGGCATCGGACATGTTCAAGTTGAAGGGTCGACAGGACACGCTCCTTCGACATTCGACCCGCGGAATTTTACGTCCGACTCTGGACCGTTACAGTACAATCCGTCTCTTTTTCATCCGCCAGCTTGTCTCTCCACGACCCACTCTCGTTCCCCGGATCAATGGCACTCACGTCCGCAATGGCAATATCACCCTTCGATTCAACCATTCACAAAAGCCTCCTTCTACTCGTCCCGAATCTCTTCCCAGAGTCGACCAAACACCCCCCGAACCACCCTCTCATTCACCACCTCTGAATTTAGAAGACTACCCCCGTCTATATCGACGTTTGGCCCTTTCCCTCTCTCATTTACACCGCCCCACTAGAGACGACTTCCTCAACGTCGCGAATGGCTTTTGGCAGCGTCTACGTATACGTTTCAAGTGGTTCACCATCAGGTCGTTCCGTAGATTCAACGCAGACGATATATCTGCTTTCGTCACTTGGTTCCTTATGAGCCAGACTCTCTGGATTTTGGTTGGAACGTGAGCACTGTGGTCTACGCACTTGTACCAAGCTCAAGCTCATGTCGTTTCCAAAGGACCACATTCTTTTCCGTCGTGTTCGCGACTGCCAACAGCTTGAGACTACAAGGTTAGAGCATTTCGACGGCGTTGTCATACATGTTCACCATCCCCCATTAGAATACGTCGCCAAAGCCATCAGTAATTATTTGACCAGTGAGACTGGCGTCACGGTTATTTTCGAGTCCGCTATCGTACCCAAGTGGAAGGACTCGCGCATCTCGTTCAAGAATGTCTACGTATCTCGTCGACCACAAGGTAATTCCACCGAAAAGAAAAAGACCCCTCCCGGACACAAGGCGGCCGTAGCCTACGATGTAAGCAACCACCCAGCGTACAACTACTCTGTGGAAGAAGAGGATGACGTCGCACAAAGTCACGCCGACGATGATATTAACTATTCCATGTTCGATCTAAGCATCGATACCATCGACGTCACCCTTTCCCTGAAACGCTGGTTAGATGGCAAGGGTCTGGTCGAAGACGCTGTTGTCAAGGGTGTTCGCGGTGTTTTGGGTTGGTCACTTTCTGTCTGGAAATCTCGGTCGCTTCTCCTCAATTGATGGTTCTATTTCAGATAGACGGTCCGTTTTCTGGGATCCGGAGAATCCCTTGGACCCTGCTGCGTTTCGAAGCGTTGCTCAGCCGGGTGACTTTGAGTTGCTCTCACTCCAACTCGAAGATGTATTGGTGACGGTGTATCAGCCGGGTAACTTTCGCCCCTACAATGTTTCCATCTTCCGCGCCGACATAGGGACTCTGCGCAAGCAATGGTTATTCTACGATTTCTTGCGCGCAGAGAACGTCGTAGGGCAGTTTGATAACTGTCTGTTCAGTTTGCACAAGCCTCAGAGTATTGGGCGAACGACGGAGCAGGACACTCAGGACGGAAAGTGGGCAAGAATGGTGAGCATGTCAACCTTTGGTGTTGACCATCGTTACGAGATCGTGATAGACCAGGTTTCGCATTGATGGCGTGAATATTGATCACATGCAAAACTCGACCACCGACCCCACTGGCCCACTCTCTTGGCTTACATCCGGCAAGGTCGACGCCGTCCTTGATATCAAGTTCCCTCGTGAAATAGAGGACGAGTACCCTTTCAACGCACTCCTCGGGGAGTTGGCAGACGCCATATCGACAGCAACGTCGGCGTTGGATCGTATTCCTGGCCAGAGGGAGCTCGCCAAGCCGCCTTTGATCGCACCCTCTGTTGATGTGGGTGAAGATGAATCCTCCAGACCAAGAGTCGTCATCGATATCGACCTGCGTTTCCGGGACCTCAAGGCTGTCGTGCCTCTTTTTACCCCAAACCTGTCCTATGTCAACAATGCGTTGATTAGACCCATCGTAGCATTCATGAAGTGAGCGAGTTGGAACGATGTTTGTGCGATGGTGTGCTAATGTGCTGGTTTTGCAGTTCACATCATACCCTCGTGCCCATCCACTGTAGAGTGGTCAAAAACGTGGGTGACTTTGACGGCGCCTGGACTGTAAGTAACTTCGTCTGTTCGAGATCGACGTACATTGATTCCCTCTTTCTCACAGATGTGGGAGAGTGAGTTGTACTCAATTTCTATGCTGTCAAAGTAACTCATCCTGATCTTTCCGTAGCTGGTTTGATGGACGAAATCTCTCTCAAGGTTTTTGGTCCAGTTTGTACGAACGTTTGCAGAAGCACTGACGTCCTTGCCGCAGGTTTATGATGCCCTCGCATACCACGTTTCCCAGGCCAACATGAATCGACGAGTAAAAGCGGTCGGGGTATGGAGCCTGCAAATGACCGCCAGCGCGATCCTTTCCACGCTCCGCAACATTGTCGACCCTATGGCCTCCCGGTTGAGAGAGGTCTACTACGTAGACGGTATCCCGTATGACGCTCTCCTCCTTTTTAACCCATAGAGCATTGATCCTGATCGCTGGCTTTTTACAACCCAGTCGTCAGGTAACAAAAAGATAGTGTTATCTATCTCCATAGAGTGGTCCTGCTGGTGCCGTTCGTTTATCGGACCGGCGTTTGGCTATCTGTTCTGCATTCCATCTCGAATCTTAGTGGCTCAATTTACAGCTGTGCACAAATACATCAGGATTTCATGTTTTTTTTTTTGGTTGTGAGTCCCAAATTGGGAAGAGCCGATGAGGGCGTAAAAAGAAGTACAGATCATCTGCGAAGTACCATGGGTTCCGAGTCCGCACGGAATGCCATACCCGCGAACATCGCACCACACACCGACAGTGTCTTGGAGTGTCCTGTGGTGACCTGCAGTGTCTCGCGGTATATTCAGGTTCCAGACACCGCCGGGCGTCTGGAATCAAGTGCTTCAAAGAGGTGCTACTAGCAACTTGACTGACTTGGACATAATACGCTGGCCCGGGCATGGTCGTCTTGTTTGCGCTTCCGGCTTATGGCTACGGCAAGTAGATCCCCCATAAAAAGTAGATCACACCTTTCCGAAGCACTTTAGGCAAATGTACGCACGGAGACGGTCGGCTCCATGTGACATGACGTGCCGGTAAATTTAGAACGCATCGCTGTCATTCGACTTGGGATGATTATTGGCCTCTGATCTCGCATCGAGTTTCAGTAGTACTACGGCGTTTCTTCCTCACCGATGCACTATCCTCCCTGTTCCACGTTCACCGCGCGCTCTTGGCGTGGTAGTGATGGTACCAATTATAACTGAAACGCCCTACTCATCGCGTGACCTTGGCTCTGCGGGGTTAAGTAAGGCTCCAGTTCCAAATTCAAACCACCTTCGGCCAGTGAGGTTGCGTCATGAGGCCAAATACCTCTTCGCATCTGGCGAGTATAAATGCACCATGGGTGGAATCCTACCGGGGAGAGGCATACCACGCTTACCGTTCGTCCGTATCCTCTCTGAGCCCGTTGTTAGACGCTGCAAACGACCGGGAAGACGCCGACGATAGCATGGATTCCAAAGATCCGGAGCAACCTGCAAACGCGAAACACGTCCGAGGGTCGAGTGAAGTCCTCGAAGATATCGATCCGAGTCGTGGGGGCTTCCACCTCGTCGAGGCAGATGGTCGGGTGGGGTTTTGGGGGTTGTTCGAGAACACGCTCGTGTAAGGCCGGTCGTTTGGTTTCTATTCTCGTGCACGGGTGTTGTGTCGATTCGATCGATGATGTCGCAGTGCTGACGTGCCTGCAGGTTAGGTATAACGTGCTTCGCGACCTTGGGTGGTTTCGTCAGTGGTCGTTCCGGACGTGCTCGAGCGTTCGACGAGATACTGATGCCGTCTTTTCTCTTTAGCTCTTCGGGTATGACCAGGTATCGAACCGCTGAGAATGGCGCGTTTCGTCGGGCGTCCATGGAACTTATTTCCGTTGCTTTTAGGGCGTCGTGAGCAACGTGCTCGCCATCGAATCGTTTGGCGCTGCGTTTCCGGACATATACATGGACGCGAACCTCAAGGTGAGTGGCGTTGCACGTTGCCCAGAACGTCGGCGCGTTTGCAGGGACAATGGTGGGTGCTGACCCCATATCTCAACCCTGATCTGAAGGGATGGTTCGTCTCGACGCTGCTGCTGAGTGAGTCGCCTTTCGAACGTGCACGTGCCAAAAGGCGTGGTATCTGACGCGCGCCGTGTAGCCGCCTGGGTCGGTTCGCTCGTCAATGGTCCCATTTGTGACAAGGTTGGCGTTCTCCTCACATTTTCGCAAGGACGTCCGCTCACGGACGTTGGCAGATTGGGCGGAAACGGAGCGTCATGTGTAACGTGGTTCTATTTCTGTTGGGGAGCGCACTCCAGACGGGGGCCACCTCTCAAGGTGAGGTTTACAGCTTGCGATTCCGAGGAGACAGACTGAACGTGCCATTTTCAGAATACCTCTTTGGTGGTCGTGCCGCTGCCGGTCTGGCAGTGGGCGCGTTGACGCACGTCGTTCCGATGTATTTGGCTGAGATTTCCAGCGCGAACGTACGGGGGTCGTTGGTCGCCTTGCAACAACTCTCTATCACGATGGGCGTACGTCCAACAATCGCTTGTACGTGTAATGAACGCTAATCCTACGAACGCCCAGATCCTCGTCAGCTGTGTGTCTCCCTTCCATGTCTTCTGCGTTTGAAACCTAGCTCAACGTCTCGTATGTTCTAGATTGGCTCGCGTATGGGACGTCACATATTGGAGGGACGCGGTGTGCACCAGGAGTGCCGTTCACGGGACCTCTTTTAAACGGCAGCCCTACATTCGATCCATATAACGATGTTCCAGCAGGTGGCTGTACCGGTCAGACGGAGGCATCGTGGAGGATTCCGATCGGGTTCCAGATGCTTCCTGCCCTGGTCAGTGCTCGCACTTGCGTGCCTCACGCTATTGACGTCGCTCGTAAAGTGCCTGGGTATCGGGATGGCGTTCATGCCCTACTCACCACGTTGGTTGATGGAGCAAGGACGTGAAGAAGAAGCACTTGCAACGCTGTCCATGCTACGACGAAAGCCATCGGACCACGTCGCCGTGCGGTACGAATTTCTGGAGATCAAGGCCGAGATTCAGTACGCCCGGGAGACGAGCGAGCGAGCATATCCGAATGCGGGCCCGATGAGACGGTTTATCAACAATTACGTGGCGTTGGTGGCGACCTGGCCCAAGTTCAAGCGGTTGGCGGTGGGTTGCTTGACGATGTTTTATCAGCAGTTTATCGTGCGTTTTTTCGATTTCGCGAGGCCATTTGTTCGTTCATAAACAGGACGACCAACAATCTAGGGTTGCAACGTACGTGTTTTTGGTTCGCCGATCGATCGTGTTTCGTTTGTCTGATAGAAATAACAGGCTATCATTTATTACGCACCAACGAGTATGTCTTTCAAGTTGGTTTTTGCTCGCGAGCTGAGCTCATTACGCCCTAGTCTTCGGTCAGTTGGGCCTGGACCCAAGTACGACCTCTTTGCTGGCCACCGGCGTATATGGAATAGTAAACGTGAGTCGGCATTCTAACCTAATCCACGTCTGTTTGTCAATGCCGTCTTAAGATGCTGTCCACTCTCCCGGCTGTGGTCTTGTTGGACAGCGTCGGTCGGCGTCCTCTGTTGATGTACGGCGCTGCTGGGTGTTGTATTTCACTCGTGGTCGTTGGATCGTTAGTCGCTGCGTTTGGACACGACTGGCCTGGCCACGCGACTGCGGGACATGTCGCCATCGGTAACGTCCCATTTCACTGCCTTGATCGACTTGGTGTAGACCGAAGTTTCAGCCTTCATCTTTCTCTATGACGTCAATTTTTCGTACTCGTGGGCGCCGATCGGTTGGGGTATGTCGATTGGCGGACGTTTTCTGTGGCTTTCGAAGTTGACCTATCCTGTCCTTCCTGTCGGACAGTCATCCCGAGTGAAGTCTTTCCCCTGCACCTGAGATCGACTGGGATCTCGATCACCACCTCGGCTACATGGATGTCCAACTTGTGCGTGTTCTCGAATTCGAATACAGAACACGCCACGTACCGGTCGCTGATCTTGATGGAAAACAGCGTCATTGGCCTGGTGTCCCCGAAAATGTTGACCTCGATTCCGTACGGGGGGACCTACTTTTTCTTTGCAGGCTTTGCCGTGTTGGCGTTTTTGACGACGTGTACGTTCGCGGCGCGTCCTGTATGTCGACGACTCACGGTCTGTCTGCAGTGGTGTTTTACCCTGAAACAAAGGGAAGGGTGCGTGTCGACACTGTCCTGTGTGAGGTGATGCTCATGTGGTGTGTAGACGCTGGAAGAAATGGACGCGGCGTTTGGCGACAATGCGTCGGAGGAGGAACGGGAGCATATGGAGAGGATATGTCGACAGCTGGGGTTGCCTGCCAAGGCGTTGTTATCGGCGTAAAGAGACGCTCTGGGGTTGTACGAATGAACTTTGGAGATCACTCACCCTACGAAGGTCACGATGGTTCCTGCGTACCTCTCTAGGTAATTCGTATCGAGTTTTCATGGACTTTCGAATGGGAAGTCTATATAGTTGTTGTAGGAAGTACCATGTATATCCGTCACGACGCTGGTGAAAGTGACGGTTGGGTCGAATAGTTCACGTTTCGCTCTGCTCGTTTGCCATCTGTTTCTCCTTTTTTTCAGGCGTGCATCCGACTGAAATCATAAATATCAAACCGTATCTCATTGCTGAACTAGGCAGGGGGCTACAAGAAGAAATAACATGTAAGAAAATATGCCAGTGCACCCGTTCACCCGGTAACACAAAGGCCTGTGTGATCCCTGCCCCCAAAGATCGGACGAACTACGTAACAATAGGCACAGGATCGCTTGCCACCGAGAACAGACCGACGGGGTTGCACCCTCCTCTATCGCAGCGCAGGCCCCCGTTGTGACAGTGGATGAGATGCCTGCACGACTGAACTCCGTGTCGGTGCTGCTACGTGAGCGCTGCATGACGTCGTCACGGTTCCCTTCATATTAGGAACGTTGTTTGCGACACCACGGGATGCAAAGACCAGTGGGACGACGGAGGCCATGAGGATGAGGATGGCGGTGAAAGAGCTGTCGGAGGCGATGTAACTCGATGGTCCGTGGGCACGCTAGTGGTGCGTGTACGGCGGAGGTATACATCAGGGGTTAAGAGTAGAGAAGACCGAATGGTCTGCGCCCGTCATGGTGGGCATCCAAAGAGCGAGGTCGGGCGAGTGGATGATAACGGCAAGGACGTACCACACATTGCCTGTCGATCACACCAGTCAGCGTTGTCGACCCGTGTGCGAGTGGAGAGGTGCCAGCAGTGCACCGGGCTCGTCGGAGTCGGATCGGATCGTGTGGCCGTTCCAAACAAAAGTACTGGTAACAGACCACGTTTTGGCCAGCGCGACCACTTTGCCTCGCCGATGTCGCGGTACGTTCTCAACTGGCCCCATAACTCCAACGTACTGGATGACCTTACTCTACAGAGCATGTTAGCCAACCCTAACCGGACGGTCCGGACCCCGGACCTATACGTCGAGATCAGAAGACGGTGGTTCACACCGCAATCACTTATCATAATGCATATGCAGTTTCCTGTCCTCCAGCACCAACCGGCATGAAATTGCCCATCTGGGTCCGAACACTATGCAGTGAGGTCCAACGGCGACCTCTGCAATTCAAGATAGAGAGCAAGCACAAGGGTAGTGTTTCCACGGCCCGGCCTGGCCCAAAAGCCTCGGCTTGGGCTCGGCTTAGGGGGCCAGGGGCCTGACAAAATCGCAGGCCAGGCCTTGGGCCCCTAAAGCCCCTAAAGACGGCCCAGCTCGGCTTGGAAGCCCCGGCTTAGGGCCAGGCCGCGGATTGACGCAGAGGGACGGACGGTGAGCGCGCTGTCACAGTCATTGTGCTATTACTGTTGTTGCTGTCAGACAAGGGCGAGGTGAGGTGAAGGTGAGGATGACGAGGCGCAATTACGACGACATGACAACCATGTTATCACGGTCGTTGTGTCGTCATCATTAATATTGTCGCTGTCGGACAAGGGTGGGGGTGAGGCCAGAGGGTGAGGATGATGACGAGGGCATGATTACAACGACATGACAACTGTGCTTTCACCGTCGTCGTGTTGTTGTTGTCGCTGTAGGACAAGAGTGAGGTGAGGTGAAGGTGAGGTTGAGGACGCAACTACAACGATATGATAAGCATGCTATCATGGTTATCATGTCATCGTCGTTGCTGTCTTGTCTTCGTTCCCACTCGATTACGAGTGGGCGGGCATGCGCACGATGAGGCTGATGGGAGCACAATGGGTAGTCCAGGAAGGGCAGTAGTATGCAGGTGAGGGCGAAAAGAGGGCAGAGGCGAAGGTGAGGGCGTGGTGGTGAAAGGCTGAAAGCCTCCACACTCATGTGCAAACGTGAACACGAATGGCTATATGTTCGTGTTCATGTTTGCACAGGAGGGGAGGGTGATAGGGTGATGAGATGGTGCAATAACACAAGGGTGGAGGTGGCGAGACGGCGATGGGGTGAGGCAGCAGGTTGTGAGCAAGCGAGGTGAGGGAGAGGCGACGGTGAGAGAGCACATGCACCCTTGTGCAAGCACATGAGGGTGATGGCATGGGCGAGCAGGTGAGGGTGAGGGTGAGATGGGGTGGTGAAGACGACTGCAAGTAGGTGAGACCGTGAGTGGGCAAGGTGGCCGTGGACAGAGGGGCGAAATGGGTGATGGCGAGGGTGAGACAGCGAGGGCGAGTGGTGCCGATGAACGAGAGTCCGAGAGTGCACACACACTCCTGTGCAAACATAAACAGGAACGCGTGGTGGCGTTCCTGTCCTTGCTTGCACATGAGGGCAATGGCATGGGCGAACCTGTGAGGGTGAGACTATTAGAGTTGTGTCATCATCGCCGCTGCCAGGTGAGGTGAAGGGACAGCAAGTCGATGAGAGCGCGACTCGTGTAGGTGCGCCATAGGGCACATAAGGCAGCGGGTCCTGCTGGCTAGGAACACTCCCACGGCTTCGGGGCTTCTGGGGCCTGGCTCGGCTCGGCTTACGGCCTTCTAAGATTGCAGGCCGGGCTCCAAGCCCTCCGAAGCCCTCAGCAAGGCCTGGCCTGGCCCAGCTTTTTGGGGCCAGGCTTAGCCGGCTTGGGGCTTTTGGGCCGGGCCGCGGAATCACTAGTTATGATTCCATCATTCTTCATCGAACTTTTTACTTAACGAACCATTTCACTATGCTCAGCCCTCAAAGGCGAGCACCAACATGTAATTCTTGTCATGTGACTCACTCACACGATCACATGACGTCCCCTTTTTTTTGGTATGCTCCTATGTCAGTATAAACTTCCTTCAGTCACGTGATCTGACACATGTGACCACTCCAGCACTTGCCGATTGGCCAATATGTTATCTTCTGCTCTTCTTTTGCCATTGGCCCAGCAACCTCCTTATCTTCTATTCCCATTGACTCATAGACACTTATGCAAAGATATGTGATCTTCGTATTGTACGACTTCCTTCTCCTTTTCTCATTGGATGATATGATACGCACAGCATGGCCTGTGCACGATCTCTAAACGTATATAAACCCATGTACATAGTTGACTGGTTTCCCCAGTCTTATCTACTTGATTCTACTACCCAGGGTAGGATTTAAGGATAACTCCATGCCCCACTGGGACTACTATCTTCACCAACATTCTGCCTTTACACGACTTCCAACTTGCCCTTCTCTCCGCATTCATTGCCGGGAAACCCCTAGAACCCGGTGCTCTTTCTCTCCTATCATCTTCTGGTTATTTGAGTGCTACTTCGTATCAGGCAGTTTCGGGAGAAATGACCAGGGGAGGTTCGAAGGCAGTGGGTGCATCGATAGTGGGGGCATCCGGGTTGGAGGTGTCCGGTAGACCTGCAACAATAGCAAGTATGGAGGCGAGAAACTCATCGGGGGACGGGAGGGGGGACGGGGATCAGGGATTGGGAAGGGGAGGAGACCGGCTCCGTGAGCTCAGCGAGGGTTGTGAGAAATTCTCTAACCTCGTTAAGGTCGAGTTCGACAACCGGAGTGGGTGGCTGAACACATGCTCTGGATCCAGTAGGTCCCAAATCGGCTGCATCCGGTCAATGAAACAAGACGACAAGTTGAAGGTTGAACTCAGAACCTCAAAGGCAAAGTCTTCACCCCTGGCAGTATCCTCATTCAAAAAGAGAGAGCGCCTGTTTATCCTCTAGCTAGGAGTGTAAATGAAGTGAGAGTTTCCCAGTGGCTCCTCAGAATATCCTAAGGAGGTCTTGCCTAGACGAAAGTCACCTGGGTATGATATTCGAAATAGCAAAGACTGGGGAACCAGTCTACAGGTGTCTCTACTTAAATACTGTAGCGTATCGTGCACAGACCATGCTGTGTGAATCCGAGTATAGTAAGAGTGAAAACATACGATGTCCAAATAATCGAATAAGGCAAGTCTTGTGTGATGAGCACGTATCGTGAGTCAAAAGAAATGAGTAAGATGCACTGCTCTCTATGGCACGTGCCTTCCGATACGATCACGATCGGGTAGTCTCGTAAGAGGAAATGACTAAGAGATAAGAAAGTCAATATGTCCAATAAGGGTTATTCCCAAAGAGATGCCGCTGGGAATAAGTCTGAAGGTCTCGACTGACAGCAATCGGCAAGTGCCGCGATGTGGTCACGTGCAACAGATCATGTGACGAAGGAAATTATACTGTTGCAGGAGCGTACCAGAAGGGAGACATCAGGTGACATTGAGTCACGTGATCTGAGAAATACATGTAGGCGGCGTTCTTCAATCGGATTGCCGCAAGAAAATGGTTTCTAAGTAAAAGTTTAAAAAGTGTCAGTAAAAGCATAGCGTCTTTTCAGGAATAAAATACGGATTCATAACAGTTGAGGCGTGGGTTGTCGGGGAAGAGATTGATGGTCAGGAGAATATGGGGGAGGGGCGGCATCAAGAGTGGGTAGGGAAGTATCGTCCAACTCATCAGGTCGGATGGGGTAGGTAGGGATGGGGGTGGGTAGAGGAGCTCTGGTAGAGGGGTAGAGGCGAGTGGTCCATCCCAGAGGGTGGTACGTAGGGAGCTCGTTGGGTAGGAGGTAGTCCCATCACTGGAGAGGAGAGAGGCTGATGAGGGTTGTCTGAAGGAGGGGTTGGATGTTGGTGGAGGGGAGGGTAGGGATGAAGGTTCCGAACCCAACGTGGTCAAGGGCATCGAGTATGATCCCTCCAGTACCCTGAATGGAATAGGAGAGGGCCACCACCCAAGATTCTCCGAGTTGGATTGGAGACCGTTGCTGGATCTCTGAAGAGAGGATGGAATTGTGGAACGCCTGGATAAGGATGGGGATGACTGTCGTCACATGAGAGGATAGGGGAAGGTTCGAGAGCAGGATGGAGAGTGGTGGTGAAGTGAGGATTGCGGCATAGAGGACGTTTCGATGGAAACAGGGGAGTCTATCTAGAAAAATGGGAATGGGGTCGAGGGTGGATAGTAAGGCATCGAGGGGAACTTCCAAGTACACCATGGGGGACGCGGGAGGGGTAGCTGGCATAAGAGGAGGGGAAGGAGTAATGGTAAAACAAGAATGAGAATGGGAATGGAAAGACTCAAGAATCGTTCCAACTGTCCGCCTCAGCCGTCCAGCCA